>JAVYIG010002316.1:0-35000 GCA_035222895.1 Strongylocentrotus droebachiensis
GAGTGAAGTAGAAGAGGAATTAAAAAAAAAAGATTTCCCCAAATATATATCTTTATCAGAGGCGCAGAGTGAGTGCAGATAGAGAGGGACACTGATTTCAGGGAGGTAGGGGGTCGATATTACTAGGTCTATGAAATTCGAGAAAACAGAGTCTACGAGTGAGGGAATGGTTTAGGAAGAGAGAATTAATCTTCTTTTCATGTTGCTTCAATAACCTATTTGTTTAATACACTTTCTTCTATTTCCACCATTTGATTCTAAGGGGTGGGTCATTTGTCCCCCACCCCCCCCCCCCCCCCCCCCCCCCCCCCATTCTCCCCCGGCACCCCTGCAGCTATGCCATTTTCCTGCTCTGTCTACAGGACTACTTCATTCTCGCACCATCTCACCTGAGTACCGTTGCATGTGTGCATTGGACCGACTGTTATTTCATTAACAAAAGGTGGATAGATTATCAATGATGCATAATCTAATTGTATTTTGATGTTGCCAGGTCAATAACATCTTCGATATGAGATATTTCGAATAAGTTTTCCGCGGCAAATTATTTATTTTTTCATGATGATGGGCTGAACTTTAAAATTATTATCATCATGAAAGGCATTATGGTACATATTCTTGGAATGTATATGGAGATGATGGTAATTAATATAACTAACTTATTCTTATGTACTCAGGGTCCAACTTAGAGAAAAGTTCAACTTAGGATCTTTGTGAAACACCCCCCTGTATGTATACTGCTCTTCCTGTGGACCCTGCAATCATCATTACCCCTCCCCAAGCATTGCCAGGTACTCATGAAGAACACCTGGGTCGAAAGAGACAAACGTGGGGAAAATGCATTGTCCGAGGAAGTAAGTACTGAGCAAGTATCGAACCCGGGAACTCTCGTAAGAGCCTTCACCAATATATCACGATGCCCCTACGATATGTATACCCCATTCGTTTCAAAAAGAGATTCTCACATGATCATTATGATTTGGGATATAGTTCCCGAGGCATTAATAATACAATCTGTTTGGCGTGTTTGGCGAAGCATGGCTTCTGTGCAACAACCTGTAACTACGATAAAATAATGACCACTCTCGCTCTACAAATATACATACTGTAGTTCGCATATCATTATAACTTCGCATCGTATTCGGGGCTTACGAGTTTGAGATAGATGCACTAAACATGTATATATGTCTAATGCTAAAACCGTTTTTCATTTCAGCAATTGGTGATTATCAATAAGTTGCAAAATATGGCAACATGTCATCAATTCAATATTTGTTGTTCAATCGATAAATGTTTATTTTCTTCTTAAAATCAAAATGAACATACAATGAAATATGAAATTACAATGCAGGAAGGAAGCAACATTCCCTAAAAGCACGATGCTTGTGATGTGGTCGCTCAACCCCCCCCCCCCAGATATATTTATACATTACATAGTAATTATGATATACAATATATAGTAATACAATTATAAATATAAAGAGAGAGAGAGTGTGTGAGAGAGAGAGAGAGAGAGAGAGAGAAAGATGAGAGAAGGAAAGTGAGAGTGAGAGAGAGGAGAGAAAGAGGAGAAGGAGAGTGAGTGAGACAGAGAGAGATGAGAGAGGAGAGAAAGACAGACAGACAGACAGAGAGTGACCGGCGGGGTAAGGGGGGGGGGGGGGGTAGAGAAAGGAGTAGGGTGAAAAAGAAAATGAATACAAATGCAAATACAAATATACAAATATATGATCAACATCCATGTTTCATTATCATCTCCTAAATCAAGTCAATGGTCAAAGAGAATACGTTAATGTAAATTTAATCACCAATTAATTAACCATCTTCAATACGGCATCGCTAAATGACTCCTGCTCCAATTTTTGGATGATCGCATCCCGCTTTTATCTGGTCGTAAATATTTAATAAAATGAGGTCATAATCGGAACCACGGTCGTGTTACTCGAGATGATGATCTAGATTTCCCTCCCCCAATTCATAAAATTCCCATTTAGACCAATATAATGATGTAATTAGGTAACGCGAGATGCACGAATGACGCATCATTACATCGTCAGCTATTGCAGTACATTATTTTTTTACGATAAAAAGAGTAACATCAACGTTGACATGATTATCCTAAATACAGATTATTAAAAGGCAATTCATTTTTATTTTGCTGGCATCAAAATTCATAATGCATATTGGCTCTAAAGCTGAATACTAAAACAAACCATATGTAATGCGGTCGCAAATCACAAGATTTAATCAAAATGATTGATGCAATTATTTTCCTTTTAATTCATTGTTTCTCTCTTTCACTCGGTTCTCCTTCTTTCCCTCGCCTTATCCTCCTTTTCTCATTTTTGTCTCTGTCTTTGTATCTCTTTCATTATTGCTGGCCTTTGACTGTCAGCTCTGATTTTCTATCTCCTTCGCCCTCTCTCTTTCTCGCTCTCTCTCTCTCTTTCTCTCTCTCTCTCGTTCATCTATCTCAATCTCGTGTGTGCATTAATCATCTTTTAAAATCATTTTTTTCCTTTTGCATTCTTCCCGCTTTTTTTCTCTCTGTTTCTATCAAAATTTGCCTGTTCCCTCGATACTCCAGTTTACTCCTCGCTCCTTCTCCCCTTTCTTTCTCCCTCTCCCTCTCGCGCGCTTTCTCTCTCTCTCTCTCTCCTTTTACCCTCTCCCCTTCTCCCCTCTCCCTCCCCCCTCTCTCTTCCCCCAAGTCCCTTCCCGTTTCGTCATCAGTACTTACAAAACTAATGTAAGTGAAAGGAGCAGGATGAAAAAAGGGAACGGATACAAATATAAATAAAAATATATGAATATGAATATAATCAACATCCACGTTGAATTGTCATTTCCTAAATCAGGTCAACGATCAAAGAGAGTGAATTAATGTGAATTTCATCACCAATTTAAGTTAACCATCTCCAATGAGTTATTAATACATTACTCCTGCTCCGATTTTAGGATGATCGCATCCGTTTTTACCCGGTCGTAAATATTTAATAAAATGAGGTCATAATCGAAACCCTGGTCGTGTTAATCGAGATGATGATCTAGATGATGATCTAGATTTCAAATGTTCTCTTCCCGTTTTTTTATCTCTATGTCTATCAAAATTTGCCTGATTCCTCTATTCTCCTGTTTACTCCTCGCTCCTTCTCTCCTTTCTTTCTCCCTCTCCCTTTCCCCTTTCCCCTCTCCCCTTCCCCCCCTTCTCCCCTCTCCCTTCTCCCCATCCACCTTCCCCCAAGTCCCTTCCCGTTTCATCATGAGTACTTACAAAACTAATGACTTGAGCGATGAGTATCCGGAAGTAGACTTGGATGGATTGAGAGATATTAGCGACCGGTCTCAGAGAAACAGAACCGTAGTGTTCGAGTAGGTCCCGAGATAGTTCCTTCTGAGGAGTCTGGACTACCCTTCTGGTCGTACCTGAAATTAAATATAAAGTAAATCTCTTTACTAATTCAGATATTGTTGGTTATTTACATTTGTATCTGTAGAATATTTTTTGTAACGCTTGTGCTAGGTCTCAGAGCTATATACAGTAGAACTGTATTTGTCGAGTAGGTCCCTAAATACAATGTAGTTCTTTCCGACTGCTGCGATGAGTCTGAACATTATTGACATCGAATCTAAATCTAAATATAATTTTGTATAAATCCCAATCCGAGGCAATAGTCGTTGAATAAGGGCGACGGGGAGGGGGGGGGGGGGGAGGGGGGAGGGCTGGTTGGCATCTGGTCGATATTCAATATTCTCGACATTAATGCTGCGTATCAAATTGCATTCACTAAACCAGAAGGGTGTTAACTCATAAACGTTTACATAAAGTTAATGCCCTTCTGGCTTTCAACAGACACCTAGGTTTCGACTCTTTTCCCCAGGTTTATATTTAGAGTGCCAATTCCAACAATGCTATCAGTAGAGTCAATCCAAAGAGTTACCATCACATAACTCCTTGGCCAATCACAGCCATGTGAAGAAGTATGCAAGAAAAGTATTGTGATTTGATTGGAAGCATTTTTCGGAATCACCGGCTTGCAGCAATAAGACCCTTACTGCCATGGCCAACATAGTACTAACGACCTTCTTGTGCATCTTGTACAAGATGTGGAGAAGAAAAAAAAAAATCGATTGACATTTTTAATCTTTAAGTAACTTATTAATAACATCCTCATTCTCCGCGTGAAGTAATCAACAATATAACTGATAGTTTTATCTATTTTTGAAATAATGCAATAAAAAACTTTAAAGAACGCCGCTGCAATCTGCCTACATTAATTTTAAATCAATGATAAACTCAAGCGATGCATGCAGCGAATGTATGGTGGTCTGCACGGCGAGTCGTTTATTGTTCAGTATCTTCCAGACAAAAACAAAACGAGAATAACTGACCAAACACGTAATTTTGTCTCACAGCATGCTAAATCTGATTCCAAAATGAGATTTTTATCTGCCTAAACAAATTCCTATGCCAAATAAATACAACAACAAGAACAACATCAACAACAGCAAACATGTTTTGAAATGTAATTATTTCTAGTCCTTCCAAATCCCACTGGATTCTGTATCTTGTAGTGAATCCGATTGTGTGGGAATTGGATTTCATTGTCGTTTTGAAATAAATTACTTTCTAGTTCAGACCCTTAGGAAAAAGATAGCGAACGGAAGCCAATGAAATATTACGACCATGGTCGTTCCGATTCATTTATCAAGGCACTTTATTTTGTTTGATTATCTACGATTGTCAGGAAGTGAAAATGTATTATTTTAAAGGATAAAATCAAATGTGAGAAGTGGTGTATCGTTTATATTAGGCCGTCATTTATTCATTTTAGAATAACATTTCTATTTATGTGATTCTAGATACGTAAAATGTGACAATATCATATTTGACATTGAATTTAAAATACACACCAGCAACCAATGGTTGGGATTAATTAAATTAGATTAAATAGGATGAATTATTCTGAAAGTTCTAATCCGAAAATTAGACAGGGTTCGTAATTAAAAAAAAATGACATATAGGTTTAATATTCACAAGGACTGTAATTCCGTAAAAAACGCTATGGCGGGGGTTCTATACGCCATTTTCTTAATTACGAACCGTCGGAATTACGGATCTTCTAAAAGACAGCATGTATAACCATTATGGATTGGTTGAGGGTTAGGGTTAGGTTGAGGATTACTTTTGTGATTATGTTAGATTTAGGGTTGGGGTTAGACTTACCCTAGCCCTCACTTCATAATCCTTAAAGGGGCATGATATGGTACTCCGATATTTTCACCGGCGACAATTGCTCCGGGCTTTATTCCGTCAAAAAATATAGGGTTATGATTAGGGTTGCAATTCAGTTTGTGGTTAGGTTTAGGGTAAGCTTTGGGGTTACAATTAGTGTTGGATCTGGGTTAAAGTCAGAAATTCGGTTAGTGTGTCGTATAACCTACAATATAGAAGTAATAATGTTATCGTAGGATCGTATACTCCGATGGACGAACAGTGCGCAATCGAAAACTCTGGAAGACATTGTAAAACTATTATTATTATATATCAAAGATGTTCCTGCTCTGGTAACATCAAAATATTATCAGATTATGTATTATTGATTATCCATTCACCTTTTGTTAATGAAACAACATTCGGTCTGATGCACACATGAAAATGTGCTCAGGTGAGATGGTGCGAGAATGTAATAGAAAGAGATTATACAGGATAGAGAGGAGGAGCAACGGTGTAGCTACATGGGTGCCGGGGGAGGGTAAATGACCAACCCCATCGCATGGAGAATAATAGAAGAAAGGGGGAAGAGAAATAAAAGAAAAGGACTTTGTTACGTTACGTTTAGTATTGATTCTATGGTTGAAGTTAGAAATTCGGTTTGTGTAGGAAAATATTGAGGAGCAATTGTCGCAGGCACAAGTGTCGTACAACCCACAACATCGAAGAGGTACATGTTATCGTAGGACCAACAGAGCGTGTATGATTAATAAGGCGTGAGACAAATTGTGTGCAATCGAAAACTCTGGGAGGTTACAGTTGACCAACTACCTACATATACTTCAGAGAAATGAAATGCCCAGATATAGAACGAGAATACCGTCAAAGCTCATTAATTCTAATTAGAAATGGATGGGATGGACGTGATCTGACCAATGATGCTCTGGACGGTTGGTCATAGATTGGGGGTCACGTGATCCTAACCGCCTAGACCATACGTTGAAGACGATGATGGTCTCTGATTTTGTGGTCAATTTTCAACTTATGTAGATGAGCGGCTTCTAATGCTAGCGACGTAGGCCCCGTGTGCGTATAGGACTAATTGCGTGTAGGACCAATGAAGTATGACGAACTTGGAGGTATATTGAAAATTACTGGAAGAGGGTATCATCTGACCAACAGCCTCATTAAAGAAATGTCCTAGTACTAGTAGCACAGCATGAGATAACCTTAAAACCCATTAATTCTGATGAAAAATGAAGATGGACACGACCGATGATGAAGAGAGCTCGTTCATTATGATTTGTAACGCAGGACACGTTAATTTAACGACCGTGACCATATACGGTGATGAGCACTGATATCACGGGGCTAGTTTTTAATTGATGTAGATCACAGCCATAATCATCTGATGAAGTGGACGTAGTCAATCGGACCAAATCACACCTCCCTGGTACAACCAAAGGTGTGAAAGAACTGGGATGTAATGATAACAATTCAAAAAAATAAAAGAATAAAGAGAAGAAGAAGAAGAAAAAAAAAAACCTTTGAAGGTATCAATACAACTACCTACATGTACTTAAGACAAAATGCTCCAGCACAGCAGTTCTAATTAGATAATGAGATTATCACGGCCTGTGAGGCACAGAGCCTGTGGACATTAGGTCATAGATGGCTGACCGTGTGAATATAACGATCAGGTTTTATGTCGGGCTTCTGATGCTAGCGGCGTATATAAGGACCAGTGGTGCACAGCACCGATTTGATGTAGAACATGTAGGCCCAATGGTTTGTACATGTAGGTCCAACTGGTGGTTAGGACCATTGGTCAATGGTACCAATGATGCTTGTAACCAGTCATGAGTAGGACAAGTGAGATGCAATAACGTACACTGGCCGGTTTTAGTTGACCAACTGCCTAATTAAGAAAAGAATGCAATAGCTCAGCATTAGGTAGCTTTAATTAATAATTCTAATAAGAAATGCAGGATGGACATCACCCTTGGTGACTATAGACAGACATCATGTCAAGGATCATTGATCATGTGAAACGACAGCCTTGACCATATACAAAGATGATGATGACCACTGAATTGGTGTTGGGTCCAACAAAATGGACATAAACCTTTTTTGTCTCGATTGTCACAAATTGGGGATACATCAGCCCTAAACATCGACGTTTCTTTGCTTGCTCGCTTGCTTGTGTTTGCTTGCTTGTCAGCACTTTCTAAGACCCCCTCCCTTCTCTCTCGACCAGAGCCTACTGTAATCTTAAAAATGTTGGGGGAAATTAGATGTGCAATTGACAATTAGTCGGGAAATTAACAAGTTTTGGGGGTATATCCAACAACGCTTCACACTGAGCATTAATCCAGCAAGCGTTCAAAGAGGTGTTTCGGATGGTGCTATAATATCTCTTCCACAATATTTCCCCCAACATTGTACGTGGAACACTGTTGAATGCTTACACAAACTTATGAGCTATCAAAAAGATATTCGAAGATTAAATTTGGGTATAAGTACCTGATTAATGAGATAATAGAGATTTGTTAGGTTTGCCTTTGATTGATATGTGCTGGGCAATTATCCTCCCCCCCCCCCCCCCCCCCCCCACCTCTGGCTCTCAGCAAGAAAAGTGTTGGTGGAAAGTTAAGTTCGGTATCAATTTCGGCAATTATAGCTTATTTCGTTAACGAACAGAAATTTGAGTACAAATCCGGTTGGGCTGCAGGTGATGCGCGATTGAATTCCCAACTTGAGAAAGTGCCCAACATTTAAATTGGGCGGACAGCGTATAATTTGGTTGTGTTTACAAGGTCAGGAATGTATTTGTTCAAACTAGAAGCAACCAAATAGAGTGGTGAAGTGTGACGTCATCAAAAAATATATTTTTGGAATTTCTCAATTTTGTCTTCATATTCCGAAAGAGCATCAAAAATAATGTCTGATTGTCGAAAACCAATTGAATATGTTAAGTATTTGCTGAGATATGACCATCTGAATAAATAAATGTCCTATAGGAATTCAGTGTTATATTGCTCAGCCAATGCTTAACATATTCAATTGATTTTCGACATTCGGACATTATTTTCGATGCTCTTTGGGAAAATGATGACCAAATTGAGAAATTCTAAAAATAGATTTTTATGATGTCACAGCTTCGGTACTCTATTACACAACACAAGATGGATTTTGTATTGGCCAACAATAGTAGTGAAATTTACTGATCATGAAGTATGAGTACAGAGCTGAGTATTAATAGTGAATAAAACAAATTCTTGTGGCCCTTCTTTATCAATTTACAGTGTAAGAGTGGTATCCAGGTTTAGTATGTCTGTATATTAATCGAATTACTTTCAAAGAACCGTCAAAGGTAATATTAATCCGCATTGAATGTATTATTTTCCTTTTTTATAATCATGCCACGTAAATGATTTATAATTTTATCTCAGTGATGAGAATTTGATCCCAATAAGTACAAATGACGTAAAGAATTATCAACAATAAGCAAATAAACATACTAGAAAGGACGATATACTCATAACTAAATATTATTATGTTTTTGCTTTCTTATTTGCAAGAACAAAAATAAGATACTGATAAGCTATATACTAATGAATATTTTTTGCTGCATAATATTACACTCTTTAAAATGATTTGGTCGACTTGCTTTTCCCCAGCTTCAGGTCTACTATTATACAGCGCCTCACGTAATGTTTGCTACATTTCACATAATGCTTGTACATTTCAATTTCCCCCTAATGAAATGTAATTAATGAAAGCGGTCCGTCTGAAAAGCTTTCATTGATTAACCTTTTTGTTAATTAGTCGGATGAATATTGCATATTTTCATACAAAGACATTTTTACACAGGGCTATATTGTTTAGCTCCACGAGACTGTAAATAAGCAATTATTAAATCAAAAAGGTTCTATTCTTCATTGAAAATCCATGATGAAATATCAGTTCAAAGGGCAAAGGGGAGTAATATTGTATGGGTGGAGAACTCTAATCCTTATCCTATACACGTATATCTTTGACAAAATAACTCCCGGCGCAGTTTTTCGCTAGAACATACAATCGAATGCGATCGCTAAGACTTTCGACAACTCAACCCTTAAGTAACTTCAACAGCCTAGTGCTTCACCTATTACAGTGACATATCACGTAATATGAACAATATTTTCAAATATATTGCAGTATGCCTTTGAAATGACCCTTGAATTGAGTTCTCGAAAGTGTTTGCGATTGCGCTACATTATGTCGGATCAACAGTTTGACGACTGTGTCGAAAAGTTGACTTGTATCTTTAAACATATCAAAATGAGCCCTCAAATTAACGCAGTAGAGTAACTACCCGCAATAATAGCCTTTTTCGTAACTTAATCAGAGGATAAACACTTCATTTGTGCCCTTATAACCTTGCAAGGCAATTTAAATGGTAAGTGACACTTAAGTGTGGGAGGGTGAGAAAAATAATCCTGAGGGTAGATATGACCTATTTCATGTACAGTTACACAATCTATGGTGCCCAAAATCAAACCTTTCATCATGATCATTATTTGATATAAATATTTAATATAAAGGAAATAAGTAGAAGCACGTGTGTAAGAAGCAACCAGTGGACATCCAGTGGACTATCCGAGGGATTTGTAAACTTGGGAGTGTTTCACAAAGACTAAGATCGACTTTAAGTTGGACGTAACTATGGCAGGCCGTTCATGCCACTATTTTCTCACATCATTTACTGGCATTGGTTTCTCAAGGGAAGTACCAATAGTGGTCACATAAATCATAGATTTTAAAAAAATTATATAGTTCATTATTGTAGGATAAAAATATTATCTAAAGATCATAATTGAGAGACACCAATGATGAGAGCAACTAGTGGCATGAATGGCCTGCCATAGTTAAGTCTAACTTAAAGTCGATCTTAGTCTTTGTGAAACACCCCAGGTCATTGAGAGTTATAGCTTAACCAAATGCTACGAATGCATCACTTTAAATTTAAACCCGGGACATTTCGATTATGAGACATTACTGAGTCATCATCATACCACTGAGCCATCACACCGTTCAATAATGAAGAATCTGCAGACGAATTTAAAATCATATTTTTGGTAAAATGCGAACTGTCATCAGCAAATACGAGTACTTTATAGATAGATCCATAAATGAATGAAAATCGAATGTACTTGTGAGCCTTTTCACACACAGCTAAAATTCATCGTATCTAGAGCTGATTAGTTTAAAGCTGTTTAACTAAACAGTTTTAAACAGCTTTAAAGACAATATTCCCTGTGTGAACATCGTTTATACGATGTTCGGATAGATACGAAGTCGCGATTCATACGCCCCTCAAAGCAGGCTGCAGATACGAAGTTCGTATCTAGAGAGCTTGACATTTTGTGTGTGAACGGTTATACGTGTTTAAACTGGATGGAGCGTGCGCTTAGTTTGATATGACCTGACCTTCAATGCGCAATGGCACTACTGCGCATTTTAAGAGCAGTAGTTAATCACGAAACGATTAACGATCGCACGGAAATTTCTGTGTGTGAATGATGTCTTATGTAAAGCTGATTTATAGTTTACAGCGCTTTAAACTAATCAGCTTTAAAGAATTGTATACGTGTGTGAAAAAGCAGTATGTCCCTTTTGCAGCCAACTTCAAATTCTGTAGAACTTTGCAGGAATTATGAATATGCCATGTATGTCCTATCTGTGAAATTTAAACACTAGCTGTGTCCTAGTATTCAAATTATGCAAGGAGACCTGTTTATCTTCTAGACTTCACTGCCATATTGAGTCACTGACGGACATCTTTTTTCTTTGGCAATAACATACATAAAATGAGCGGTAAGGTACGTAAGCATTTGTCTACATCAATAACCCACTACTTTTAATGCAAAATTAAACTTTTTTTTTTTTTCTTTGCCTCATCAGAGGATTTATTGATTATATATACATGGTTACATTCAAAGATACAATACTACAAATCAAATTTACATAATCGCAAAAACATTATTATTGTCATAACAAAGAATTGAAATTAAGTTTTGCTTTGCAAAGCAATTGAATCATAATTAACATACAAATTATACTGATAGTTTTGATTCCCTTTCTTTTTTTTCTTTTTTCTTTTTTTTCTTTCTTTCTTAAATAACACCCAACAGTTCTTTTGGTAAAAGCTTTCTGTTCATCTTTAAGTTTGATTTACTTTCCATTCTTTTTATAATTTCTCTATGGAGATTTTGTTTAGAAGCAACTTTTCTCTTGTCTATCCCAGTTATATTTCGTTTAACAATCAATTTATAAATGGTCCAAAATGCTATTGTAAAGAATAATATACAATGACTTTCACAATCTATTTTGAGTAGGTGTTGGATATTGAGCGTCAGTATCCTTACTTTGTATATATCTCTTAATATTTCTTTGATATGTTTAATGAAGGGCTCAATTAGTTTGCATTCTATAAATGCGTGATTCATATCCTCTTTTATATTACATGTTGGGCATACATCGTCATTGGATATTCCCCATTTGAAAAGATTACTTCTTACTGGCAATAGGTTATACAGTAATTTCAAATTAAACTCTCGTAATTTGCTTTCTCTTATTTGAGCAAGATTACGCTTGAATACCTTAGACCAATCAATATCTACATTAAGTTTTTTTTCCCAATAAAGGCAACATGTGTTAGTTAATACAGTTCTTGAAGGAATGAGTTTATAGAAACGATTGCTACTTATATCAGTAACTTGTTTTACCTTATTTGCCACCAACAGATGTGGAACATTGTTTTCATTTTCTTGTCTAGTATAATCATGCATAAATTCTTCTTTTAAACTATTGACCCATACAGGAGGTATCGCTCGTTTAAGTCTTGCATAGTCAAACATTGCATTGCATTTTCGTTTGGAATGCACCTGCGATCTAATATATTCTGTTGACCGAAAGCCATCTCTCGTAAAAAGGTCTCCTAAATATACTAGACCACTGTCATACAAGCCTTTATAAAAGAGCGACTGATTATCATACACCACATGTTTGTTGTGCCAAATTAAACTGATTGAATCTTTGCGCAGCACAAAACGTACAATCATTCGTAAAGGGTCTGAAAATCAGACTATTACTTAGGTAATTACAATCACTTAATCGATTCGACAACTATTGGTCGTTATTTTCCCACTAAAAGCCATTTTCAAGCCCTTTTATTTTAAGGGAAGTTCTAAATTAGCATTGTCTTCCAAATGCCGTTGGAATTTAACCTTTTCATCATTTTGGCCTGCAAATGAGACAACGTACCTTTAATTCAAGACGCTATTGAGCTTTTCATTAACTAAGGTGCTTAATGGGGGGGGGGGGGGTGGTGACTCGGGTGTATGTCTTTTATCTCGTTGCATACTAGTCACTCAAGAACATGTAATATTCATATCCTTGTTGCCATGACGTCATCGTAACGGCATCCACAAAGAGATCAAACAGGTGGATCAAGATCAAAGAATCAGAAAAGCGTTTACTCACACTTTTTTCTCCATAGAGTTGACGACCTCCTGATTCTGAAGATACGAAAGCACCCCACAATTACATATTAATATGACAGATGTTCACCATTTATCCGTGTCGTCAAATCGAGCTGCTTAATACAAAAATTCATGAACACATATATACTAGAAAAAACTATTGCATGTATGAAGTTGGTATTACCATACAAAATGTGTTGTATTTACCATTTTCCAAGTGTAATTAACGATTATGAAGTGCAAAATTCTTAAGTACAAACAATTGGAGCAACTACAGAGATTACATTTGATTACGTACTTGAAGGGATGGAAAACTAAAACTTTAAAGTTTATTTGAGAAAAATATTTCAGTGCATGGTACTTTTTTAAACATTGGTTATCCCGATGTCCTAACATGCCCCAAGAATGAAATTCTCCCCACCTCATCCCGACCCACAGAAAAAATACCTTGCAAAGTACCATGATAAGAGATCAAACACCAGACTGTTTCTGACTCATATATTTTAATCAATTCTATTTAATACCTCTACGCTGTGCATGGAGCCTTCCCTTTTAGTTTACAAATTATGATTTTCAATTCCTCCGTGATTGCACGTTTTTCACCCCTATATCCGAAGTATATACCGATCAGTATTCCAATCTCTACAGTCACAGAAGATTGTACAAGGTGCATGAATTATTGATATGATTTATGTATGTCATGCCTGATCTATTTGAAATTGCAATGACCTACATAAACAAGACTATTTGTCATTGAGATTGTCAAGAGAGTAATTTGTGACAGAGAGAGAGAGAGTCTGTTTTTGTGTGTGAATAGAATTACTAACTGAGAAAAGAAATATACCAGTTGATTAACCAATAATTGTTTTTCTTCAAGTTTATGCGTAGAGTCCTATAGTTTCGATATCATTTAGACAGTGGGCGCCTCATGATCTAAATGGTACGTGCCATATTCCCTTTTTTGTTTTTATTTTTTCTTAATTGTTTTGTTTTTTACTGTAATGACCTTACAAGAGCAATGTTTTCATGTGAATGTAATTTGTAATACACACTCGTACTCCGGAGCACAAATATTTTCCAGAAACCTATCTAGAATTATAATGTTAAAGATGAATTTTGATATTCACTATGTAACCCAACTTATTTGTATATTTTCTTTAATTATATTTATTTCCATGTTTATTTTTCCCGACAAAACTGCTATCATTTCCAACGAAATGTGAATAATCAGATAGTTTATAGCAAGACAAATAATCATCGGAGAATGATTCGTTATAGATCTTAATTTCTGGGCACAGGGGAAAATAGTCTTTCTCAAAAACTGTAACTGACAACAAATTAATAATCTTAGAAATTATGTCGTACAGGTAACATCACAAATGAAGATAGAGAAATAATGAATCAGATTCTATGTCGAATCGACATGAACATGACAGAGGAGAAAAGTGCATCGTCAAATCGTATCTTTAAGTGAAATTCATGTCGTCGATCGAACATGGCTTTTTCCAAAAATCATTGAGCTTGATTTGGGCAATATTCGTGCTGTTTTGGATTACTTTGAATTTATGTCTCCCCCATCATCAAATGTATATTACGCCCGAAGGCCTGGTTGATTTACTTGTACCCTGTAGCACTTTCCATGGTATCAATACCCTGTATTAAAGCGAACGTCATGTGAATGAACTTTTGGGGTAGTCCAGTCCAAAGGAAATAATATGCATGGGCGACGGAGCGGGGGAAGGAGAGGGAGCAGCATATTAGGTTCCCCCCTGTGATTTAAAAGAAAAAAGGGACATGTAACAAGTGTCCCCTCTCATAATACAACTTACCCTTTTTCTTATGTGCTCCTTTATATTGTTACAGATTTTAATCCCCTTCATCATAGATGTTCACCTTTTTTTGTAATTTTAGAATACTTTCATTTTGATGCACTTTTTTTGTGACAGTTCCCTAGCTCCCTCACACCCAATTACTTTATGAAATAAAAGCCATTTTGCTACCTTGTTTTGACAACAACATCATGAGCCATTCTCAAATTTTAGCTTATACCAGGGCAGATCCATGATTGTCATAAAAATGGAGAGGAGGGGGGGGGGCAGATTAGGAAGATCCTGCCGACCCTCTCTGAATTACCCCGTTCCCTATTTATGACACGGTGTGTGTTTTTTATTAGAAGGACATCATCTTCGAGACTGTATTAGTAAATGAAGATATAATTGGGCAGATCATGCTGTGAGATTTATCTCGTAATTTTGATTTAGTAAGAAATGCAACCAAGCTTAATGAGTGCGTCAACCAACATTTAGAAATGTATGCTTCTCGGCCAACTATCTTGAGGATTAGGACTCCGGACACCGCCCTCAGGACAATTTACCCCAAGATAAGTACCCCGGATCCAATTAACACTAACACTTAATATAACACTTATATATAAAATAATGTAATTTATTTGATATCTAAAGGGAGGAGATGTCCTGTAGATAATAAGCCATTATGGGATAGTAGTCCGGGAAACTTTGTCAGGATGTATTTGTTTTTGGGGTGTAGTTACAAAAGACATTCTTTCTGATATTAAAAATAAAGCAGTGGTAGACTCTTCATTATGCTCACATTGCCTATGTATGAATAGCCCAGTGAAAGAAATAGATGTGACGCCAACAAATTGACATATACGGTATTTTTCAGATGCCTTGCGCTTCTCTTTATAATCGTCTTAAATATTGAAGAAAAAATCTAGAATAATTCCACGTCCGTGCAGGGGAGTGTTTCACAAAGACTAAGATCGACTTTAAGTTGGACGTAGCTATGATAGGCTGTTAATGCCACTATTTTCTCTCATCATTTTACTGGCATTGGTTTCTCAAGGGACGTACTGATCGTGGTCACAAATCTACAGAGTTTACATTTTTTGATAAGTACCATTTATTATTGAAGGAAAAAAAATATTATCTATAGTTCATAATTGAGAGACCAATGGAGAGAGCAACCAGTGGGATGAATGGCCTGCCATAGTTAAGTCCAACTTAAAGTTGATCTTAGTCTTTGTGAAACACACCCCCCCCCCCCCCCCCCCCCCAGGTTTGTACAATAATTAATTCCACTTCCATGACCGTATTTCCCCATGTTGAACCTAGATACTGTCACCGGGTCACATAATCTGCACAACTGGCGCCCGGTGAGTGTTCTTCAGAAATGAATGACAATGCTTCCTCCCTTGAGGGAAAGGACAAATCAATATCTGCCATTTATGAAAAAAAAATAAACCAAAGCTGGACATGATTTCTCTTAGCCGAACTAAGCAAAACAACCTAAGGCCTCTCAGTCTAATCCTGAATTACAAGTACGAGATGAAATGACCACGACCTGCTCTATTTATTTTCGGAAATCCCGTTGCGCCTTGCAAAGCCCTCTGACCAAATCAAAATTAAGAAGGGTAGGCTATTCCCTTAATACAGAAAAGTAGAATTCATTTGATATATTAGGAGTCTTATGAGGGAATCCACTCCATCTCATGGTGAAATCTACTCCGAAGTAGTGATTGGATTGCTCTTTTGGGAAGGATTTTCTTCATGTTTAGCATGAATTTCATACCAAACGTAGGTTTTTTTTACATGACTCCCCCAAAAGTCGATTTTCATTAATGAACCGATGAAAACTACTTGTTCTTTTAAAGAAAGAGGAGTGACGATTAACTTGATTTAGAAACCCACTTCAGATTAGAGGGAAATCCACTCGAAATTAATGGTTTAATTACTCTGTGAGGGTGGATTTCACTCTTCAAATCATTACAAATGCACCTGATATGAATGTAGACTCGTCCCTCATATACGAAGTGATCCTTGCTATGACCCCCCCCCCCCCCCCCAAAAAAAAAAAAAGAGTAATGGTGAATTTTTACTTCTATGCATTTAGAGAGCATTCCGTCTCTATTTTTTCGCCTCGGAAATGACCCTGAACATGCATAATCTACTGTAAGAGTTAAATGGCGCGAAGAAACATGGCCAATTTATCACGTGAGGGTCCCCAATCGTCTGCGCAAAGCTCCAATTCAGAAAATATTTCAAAACCATGTCGGCGTCGCATTTGGTACTCGTGGTTAGGCCCGATAGGGGATAAAGGAATAAATTTGACCTACATGAACATGCGATCCATTTGGGAAGAATTGACTTGGCATTTATTGATTTTCAACCCCTCCGTGATTGCACGTTTCAAAATCTCCCCTCGAATGGTTATTGATTTGTCGTAAATCCGCGGTATCCTCTCATCCATGATTCGATATCTTTATGTATAATATGTACATGGTTTTCTTCTCCTCAGTTCATGTTTCATTTATCTTACAATGTTACTGACTAGTTGATATATCGTCCTGCAATACCCATTTGTAAGGAGAAAATATAATTTGTATCTTCTTTATCTAGTTAAATTCATTCTGTAATGCTACTCATTAAGAGTTAGTTTTCCGATTTGTATGTTTTTCTTTAAAGGTTTACAAAAACTCTACTTTATACATTTTCGTCAAAACTATGATTATTTTACTCGGAATTCCGATTCCTTTAAATTAAATTTGCAAACAACAAACAAACAGAAAAATAATGAAACGTAAAGAAAGACAAAATCATCAAAAACGTAAACAGAGCAACAAACAAGAAAAATGGTGGATAAACAAAAATAGAATGAGATTTTTACACCTGCATGCATATTATGTGACATATTGAGGGAGCCAGGCGCCTTTGAATGCTTTTGCAGATATATGGCGCTATACAAATGCTGTTCATCATCATCATCATCATCATCATCATTATTCGATTTTTGTAAATGATTATATCCTTTTTACTAATCATTTGCAGTTTTGGGATTGAGGCGCCGCACATCCAACACCCAAAATGTTTTTTTTTTAAATCGCATCGGAACGGTAGTCCAAGAGGCACAATACATCATGAAATTTGTACCCTTTAGAAATATGAACTGCAAGCAAAAATGTGAGATAATTACGATAATGATGCATAAATGAATGACCAAGCGATATGACATAACAAAAAAGGAACTTGATGCCTGGAATACCCAATTATGATTAATGAGGGGTTCATCTTCTTCTCGTATCAGTTTTAGACATTTCATTACGATTTATTTGTGTATATAATAAGTCAGCATAGAGATTGTCTTAGAGGGGTATTTATGATCGATTTGATTTTCTATGAAATGTGTTCTCTTCCGAAAAATGAATGGTCCGGGGAAATATGAAAATCATATAAATTAATGACCGATAATATTGTCATGAGACTAAGATTGATGGCCTCCTAAGACGCCGAGCCAAGAATATATTTACTTGATTTATTTTGATGATTATAAATGCCCTACTTATTTTCTGCTGGTCGACATTTCAATAAATAATCCAATAAAATTCAGATTGATTAAAATTGTTTGAACATAATTTACAAGTGAATTATCCGTATTTGATTTTCTTAGATGGTTGAGACGAAGATGTTTTTCGCTGACAAATCAGTCATTAATTCTTCGGTATTGATTAAGATTTATCGCACGGTTTGAAATGGAATTATCCTTAGACTGATTTGGTTTATGAATATCCTAATTTCATTTTCATTTTTATTTGCGATGGCAAGTTTAAAAACAAATAATGATAGCCATGTGAAAGCCTATTAAACTTTGTCAGATGAACTATGTAATTACATCTGATGATTTGATTTTCTTTATCACTACTTAAACCCAATGTATATTATACTTTGGTTTGATACTTGAGCGTTTCTCATGACAATTTGTCTAAATGTTTAGTAATGTTCTTAGTACAAAATATGGGGAAATAAACATGATAAATGAATGCCGAACCTTGAAACATAAGAGATGAAGTTGTTCTTGTTGGGAAAATGTGGCATCGAAAATTCTCATGAAAATACGAGAGGAAATAATCACCTCTTTATGACGGTCTAAATAATATGGTTCCTTCTTTAAACGGTTCTAAGGGTTTAACATGTACCTTAAATATTTTCAATTGTCAGCCGATATTAACTGAAATTCCAGCAGTGACATTCTTTTTAAACGTAGAGACACTTAATATGATAATTAGTACCTCCGTCTGTCTTAACTGAAGAATAATTACACTTGATGAATTCCGATTAAGATGTGCTCGAGAAAGAGATAGTACATGGGTTGTAGCTTCTAGGGTGCTCGTTATAATTCACCTATACATCTTTGGGAAACCTGGAAGGCTTAAAATAACTCATCTTTACCACTCTGTTCTTCCTCCTGAAAAGCGCATGTTAACACGAATAATCTCGCTTATGTTGGTGGTCATGTTATATTACATCCATGATACATGACTATAGGATCTTGGTTTATTCATTTCATATTTAACATGTCACGGTTAGCATTGTCAGTGCTGTTTCCAAGAAATGCAATGGTGATAATGCAACAAAACGTACGTATTTTGAATGAACATTAATACATAAAATATATGCAATCACTTTGGTTTGCTTGTATATAGAAACTGGTAAAATTGCAAATGGGGATATGATGGAGCCTAAATAAAAAGCTTTCTTGTTCTGTTGGTTTTACAGTCATAGGTTTAACAAAGTAGTCATGGTAGTGGCAACAAAAACAAACAAACCCAACAATTTTTTTGATACGAACAAGGATGGGTAGGCCTAGACTATAATTTATTGAAGGAAGGGCACTTTACTAAAAAGACTCATAATTTGAAAACCATTATTTTTTTAACTAATCATTATTATTACTTGAACTTCATGTAATGGTATCTGCTTAATAGATCGCATACATGTATAAATAAAGTCATGAGCAAGTACATGTAAGCTTTAATGTAGGATATACTGGCATTACAAGTTATCAGGATTTATAAACATCTTTAGATCTAATCTGTGCCAGCAGACAAAACGAGCACTTAACTGCATAATTCTGATTAGGTGATACCGTCAAGTGATAACACATTCATGTCGGATGGAAGTTCAAAGCGAGGCGAATGCTCATGGGTAATGGAAAGTGAATTGAAAATTTCTCCGGAGACACGTCGACCTTCTAAGCATTACATTTAATATCTGCCAAGGACTGTCTTCCGCAGTGTGCATTGTTTTTGACCTTTTGTTTGAGTAGAGGCATGAAAATACGAGAATTGCTCATTTACTCGGCTCTCGAACGAGATTTCGCCCATGTCTCATCTTTCACTACATCAATTTATATCATATGAAATGATTTATAGGCAGTGTCCATTGCACATGAAGCGTCATTTGCCTGACGTAAAACTCCGCCAGCCACTGTAGCAGTTTTTTGTTTTAAATTTTTGTTTGAATAGAGGCATGAAAATATAAGTATTGCTCATTTACTATAGACTATCGAACAAGATTTTGCTCAAACATCACTTTGCATTTTGGAAGCCGTAAATTCGTATCTTGTGAAGCGATTTTGGTACCGCTCGTTGTACACGAGACGTTATTAGGGACTTTTAGATTTGCACAACGACAACGTGGATTGCTACGATTGACGTCCTTTTAATGCACTGCCTTGAATGGACGTCACACGTATCAGTGCACGCAAATCTAAAAGTCCCTAGTAATTTGGTATGACGTAAGTCTGCGTCAGCCTACGTCAGTGACTGTCGCAGTCTCTGACGCACCATGCCTGTTGCGTCAATACGATAGCATTAACATCTATACTAATCGAGTCTGTGAAGGCAATCACCCTATATAAACCGGTTAACAAATGCATTGCTGACAATGCTCACTGTGCAATATTTGTTTTGCTCTTTTTTCATACTGATGCAATCCTGAAAGAGGACATTTCTTCTGCAACGGTCGTTACATAAATGAATGCAAAGGAACCGTAGACGTACAGGGGTGAATTGCTGATGCACGGGCCAATGTATTAACGCAATCAAAATGTCGACATATTAAGTGGGACAGGACTCTGGGAGTGTGAGGCAGGAGGTGTATACAATTACACGGGAGAAGTTATCACGGGTCAAATTTACAATTTGTTATCTCCCAGAGCTCTTACATTTGCACTTAAGCTATCTCTGCTCAGGTGTTGGCAGGGACGTGATAATTGATCAAAGTCGTCGAATCAGGGATATTTGTCCCGTGTCAAACTGTGCTGTAATTCATCTTCTTGGTTCATGATCTCAACTCTCAAGTAGAAAGAGTGCAATACACGTAATGGAGAAGTTTTGTTTTTGTTTGTTGTTGGGGGGGGGGGGGGGAGGGGAGGCTGTTGTTTCAAAGAGGCACTTCCCCTAATTTGTTTTCAATAGAAACTGTCTCTCTCTCCCTCTCTCTCTCTCTCTCTCTCTCTCTCTCATTCTCTCTCTCTCTCTCTCTCTCTCTCTCTTGCTATTTCCCAATACTAATTAAACCAGTGGTATACTTAAAATACTTTGTTTTCACTCGTTTAAATTACTCCAATAAACTAGAGGAATGAACCATGAACTTTAAAAGCTTTAGTGCCCCCAAAGTGAACATTTTGTTAAAGCTTATCAGAGCAGGAACATGTTTGATATATATACAGTTTACTTTATATCTACTGGTTAAAAAGGCTCCATAATATGTGGCTGATTTAAGTGTTTTCATTATGAGCATCATATAAAGGGAGAAATGGATATGTAAAAAATATGTTATAAAATGTATTTGATATTTATTACAAAAGTATATCAACCATTAATATGATCCATTGTTCCGCAGAGGGATTGTTATTTTTAAATCCCATATTAAAGGGAAAGTCTACTCTGGTATTAAAGGGAAAGTCTACTCTGGTATTAAGATGACTATATAAAAGCATCATAATAAGAGAGAAGTAGATCTGTAAAACTTTTAAGAAAGTTATACATTTTAAAACTTGCAATCGACAAACACCAATTGACAATTGTCTGACGTACTTTTCTATCTAAAGGATCAAAAATGTATTATACCCGTGCCTCGAATAAAATATTGGACACGTATATTTACAAATGTCTTTTCAATTTGTCTTCATAAATAACCATGAAAATAAACATAATGGAATTTTGAGTATAAAGGCCTTTAGGGAATGAAAATTTCACACTCTCAAATGTGAAGGTCAAGTGCATTATACTGCATAACGAGCATTGGTTGAGGCTTTTAGGTGTGTCCAGTCGATGACGTCACATATTATTATGCGTCTCTTTTGTAGTGGCACCTTCGATGGTTAGCCATTATGGGATTGTATTTAGGAGAGGACGCATGATGGGAGTTATGATTGAAAAATGAAAATAGAAAATGATATTTGGTGGCGGATCCAGTAGGTCAAGAGGGGGGGGGGGGGGGGGTGGGGGTCAAAACAAACAATCTGTACACATTAAGAACATAAAGACAATACCCCCCTTTAATCTTAATCGTTCCCCTTGATGAAAATTAAGCCCCTGCTTCCAATAAAGGCACCACATTTTTTTACAAGTTTCTTGTTGTTGTTGGCAGAGAATTTTAGAGTTTTTTTTTGGGGGGGGAGGGGGTGGTTGCTAGATAATATTCGGATTCTTACTTCGTCCCGGCCAAAGAATCCTAGATCTGATATTTATATTGTACTCAGACATCCATTAAGGAGCCATACATGCTACATTTAACCTTAAGTGCCTGAAAGGCTTCCTGTTGAAATTCAGCAATGCGTAGGTTGAAGAGGTACTTCAACTGTAATCGAAAGAAATGATGGACCAAAAATGTTAAATAACTTCCCTTTACAGCAGGTGCCCTCGTAAATAACATATCAATTCTTGGAGCATTTAACATAAAATCCATAAAAAATGATCTATATGATCATGGAAATCTAATGTTAATTACGACCAGCGGCGTTGCTAAAGAGGAAATTATGTTGCCTGAACCCCAACTACTCCTCCCCCATTTCTAGTTTTTCACAATTGTCTGAAAAATTTGGCATTCTTGTCGGAAGGATGACCAATTTGGAAACTAATTCTTCTAGGCGTATAATCAAATTTGAAACCCACTGCTACAAATTATGTTGTCGTTGTATCAGTAACAAAAACATTATTGCGAATTTGTCTGCAAATTCTATAATGTCTGGCGTTCCAATCTCCTCCTCCATACTCTTTGTAAGCCATTTTGGGGCAACTTGACCGTCGAATGGCGATCATTTCTAATAGATCTACTTGACGGCAAATTATACAATTTGAAAAATACTTTTGTGAATGTTCTTGATGGATTTATACTCAAATTTTCTTATAATCTCATCTCTATCAAGTGGGCGAGGTTGCACAGAAAACAAGAGATAAGTCTTTTCACATGGATATGACTGACGTAACGGGACTCGAACCCATGACCTTTCGTAACTCCATCCATGCACAGTGAGTGGTACCACGATCTCATTTTACGTAGTATTGCACTCGATTCATTCTAATTAAGAAGTGCACATGAGAGAAAAGGCAAAGGTATTTAAATGCCCCGGGGAAAATGAGTGTGCCTTTATAGAGAGGCGACATACCTGTAGACATCGAATCAAATTTACATAGACCATTAGGTATATGGATACCTGATCAACATATTTGAAGCAAGATTGTTGTACACTAAGCGTCATTTATATTGCGTCAATATCAGCGCTCTACAAGCCTGTGAAGGCAAATAGTGAATTCTCCAGATATTTAAAACAACTTAATATGCACCGTTCATTCTACATTGAATTTATTTGTTTTTTTATGGATGTCCCTCTCACATGTCGCGTCAGTCAAGGTTACGTCAGTCGCTGACGCAGTCATACGTCAGGAAATTGACGCCTCGTGTACAACAGCCTTAATAGCTCAGTTGCGTTATTACCAGCGCTAAACAAGCTAGTGACGGCACTTAGTGCATAGGCCTAGTCCAGACATCTAAAGCAATATTCACACCTGTTGTACACGATGCGTCATTTATGTTGCGTCAATACTTGCGCTCAACAAGCCTGTGAAGGCAAATAGTACTTTCTCCAGATATTTAAAACAACGTGCACCGTTCATTTTACATTGAATGTCATGCTCTTTTTGCAGGATGTCACTCTCACAAGGCTACGTCAATCGCTGACGCAGTTTTACGTCAGGCAAATGACGCACCGTGTGCAACAAGCATGCTTGAAATATGTGGATCAGGTATTCATAGACATAATGTGAACACGAATTGTTGTTGTCCAAGTGAATTATCGGATTGTGGAATTGTTAAAACTATTCTTTCTTTGATAGGGAGAGAACCATACCCAATGCGGATTGCATGTACTGTAAATGTCACTAGCGATGCGTTTCTCTTTCTTTAATTTTTAATAACTCTGACATTTTGAGGTACTCGAAACAATATTTCGTATTTTCTGTATGCATTAGGAATAAAGCAACCGTCATGATTTCTAAACCCAATACTCTACTGTGAGGGCTGGCAAAGTGTTCATTTGTGGAAGTAAATAAAGCTGAATTGTAGTGGAGGGTTAAATATTGACGCATGTATCATGATTTTATCCGCTCCAATCTAGATTGTGGCGTAGTGCGGTTGGAAATTGAGCTACACAATTTTCTATAAGCTTTGAGATATTCGATTTACAACGTGCCAACAAAATGTCAGGAACATTAATATCATAGATCTTTTGTTTTAGCAAAAGTGACAATGTAATAACGTTTGCTTCCTCGCTTCCCACCCGAACTTCACATCATATTTATGAGATCGTATTCGACTATCGGATTTCTCGTAATGGATTTTGACTCAGGGTATTACTATTAGTATTAAGTAGGAAGCATGATACGAATATAAACACAACATGACCGACTTATCCCTCCAAGCGCTTGTACTTGCACTTAAAAGAAGATATATTTCTGATTAGATATTGATGAAAGTGATAATTGATTTTAGCTTGGATATAGCCTTTAGGAGTCTGCAAGGAGAAATGTGTTTGTGCAAAGCTAGGGATAAGAAATTGAAAATGGGTAATAAACGTGTTAGGATATGCACATGTCTGCCATTTTCTTATACCAATCATATGGTAATAACAATAACATCTGAATACCGGCATAGGAATAAGAAAAAAAAGGCTTCTTCTTTGTTTTTTTAAATCTTTCCTGATTCCAATATATCTAAATATGTCTCTCTCTGACTTAAAATGTCCTTCACTTCATCAAAGAGAGAATTTTCTCTCTTTTTTGTTGTTGTATAACATGGCTATCATGCGTGGGTTTTTTAAGTATTTTTCTCACTTTTGGCCTGTTATGCGGCTTGTATCAAACACTATTTTACCGATGGCGATACTTAAAGCGAAAGGTCATCTGAAGATAATGTAAATCCGAAAAAATGTATAGGCATATTTGTTTAAAGTATATCCGGTGTTATTAGTGTGTTAACTGGCTATACAATGTTCCTTCGTAGCCATTTTATCGAGGGTTCGTTGAAGAGGTACTTCATTTTTTGGTATTCATATGTTTTATTGAAAGGTACTTGAATTTTGATTGATGACATGTACATAGCCTTCCGCAGACATGATTATGTATTCCTGTCTAAAGTAGCTATGTGTCGAAACACGTCATCGTTAATGTAAACTTCAACTTATTGGTCATGATGAGAGGATGCAAAAATAATTAAAAGTCTTGTTTTTAAATTGAAAGAAAAAACTCATGATCCTAAGCCCCAAGTGTTTGTCTTTAGCTAAGCAACGAAAGACATCTCATGTTCGGTCGGACCAGGATAATGGAGGCTGGTAAAAAAAAAAAAAATCACTGACAGGCAGAGAGAGAGAGAGAAATAAAATCAGGTTGTATGCGCTCCCGTGCCAAATGTTCCAGCTATGATGGAAACATCGTTAGGAACGAAAAAATGTTACCATTTGATATTATAATGATTAACGAGGTAGAGATTATAAAGTAGAAGTGGGTTTGCTTTATGCTGAGCTAAGTAAATGCATCTGTAAATTAAATCCATTGGTAAAAACTAGTAAAAAGGAAAAGGAAAGGTAGTTTTCGAGAATCCCATGCCCCCCCCCCCCCCCTCATCCAACCCTTATGTAGGCTCTGAGGATAACGTTGATGAACCCCGATATAGTATGTAGAAATAAACTGGGGCTTGTATTTGATTTTTCGGAGGATCTTGAGATAGAGAATAAACATGTTGAAATGTAAAGTTGGCGCCACCTTCATTACAAATCTTATCTCGTGTTGATATCTTCTGGCATCTCCAAACAACAGAGAGTACAACAGAGAGAACAAGTTCAATTCCAATTTCACGAACCATTAATTCGCCTATCAGTGCATCCGTGTACTTGACCTACACTACAGTATCATGATCTTGATTTATCCTCAAACTTTCCTCGACTCTTAACTCAATCTCGCAGCAGCTCACTAGATAATGGCATCATTACCTCGAAAATCCAAATTTCGTATTGATTACCGAGATGCCGAGTAAAAGGGCACGAGCTTAGAGATAAATGATGATTTAATCCAACCTTAAACTCTCACCAACGTTCGTTGTTCTCTGCTAAGTGCAAGGATTGATAAACACCGTGAGCAAGTCCGAGAGTTCGTGTCAATGTACAATGTATTACAACACGGTTTCCATAAACTGAAACACGTATCAGACTTCCCTCTTAACGTCCTTAATGTACATGAAGTTGTATTTGTATACTGAAATACAAAGGTAATTACTAATTTGTTCAATGTAGTGCATGCTCATTGGAGTAAATAAGGGCACAATTAGGATTGTACTTTGTTTTTTAACCCTAAAACAGCAAGCTTGGATAGGGAGTGGGGGGGGGGGGTATTTAAACGCTTCCCCATTTAGTATAAAAGTCGGCAAATCTCAAACCTTAGTTGTAATACGTAGTTTTAAATTTACATGACTGTATGCAGTGAAATAAAGACAAAAATGGGGCATTTTTATGTCTGGTTGTTGGAAAATGATTTGCAAACCTGTCGGGAAATTTGCCTCCTCGCACATTCAAAACAGTCCTGCATCCACGCTGCCACGCCCACGCTAATCGCTTCTTCTTTCCTCTTGATAATGATTGAGGAATTTTGCAGAAGAAAACAAAAATCCCTTCAAGTTTAGCTTTTCCCCGTAATCAGTAGTACAAGTAAAGAAGAAGAAGAAGACGACGAAAAAGAAGAATAGATAACGAGATTCTAGTCATATTACAGTAGTGACATATATCTTAAATATTCTTGATTGACCGTATACAATACCATTTGACTTTCAGCAGGTTATTCTAGGTAACGAAACTGAATATCTTCTGGGATCTATTTTAAGTGAGTATTATCGTCATAGTACAATGTAGATGTTCATGGAGAGGGACGGAGTGTGTTTACCAGACCGCGAGAAGTTTAATAACCGAAGATTTCTGGCCGATAGGAAATTGATCGGCTAGACTCTAATGAGATATTAATGGGCCATGAAAACATGATTGCAACCGCTCAGCTCAGTTCACAGCCATAACATCAATAATATCACAAGACATTAAATAACTATACCAACACCCGCCCGTTCTATATAATAGCATATGCTCTATCTTCTTGTGTGTAGTGGTCGACATCTCAAATACCCAGAGGCCAAACTATAGTCAGGCTTCTTTCTTTTAAAGAAGATAGCACATTATTTTTGTTGTCTTTGCCTCATCAGAGAATTGATTAGGTATACATGGCTTACATTAAAAAACAATGATACAAATCATAATTACATAATCACAAAAGCATCATTATTGGCAAAACATAGAATTGAAATTAACTTTTGTTTTGCAAAGCATTTGATTCATCATTTTAAAAAGAATTATGTTGATATTAACACGTAACAACTCTTTTGGTAAAAACATGTGCTTTCTGGTCATATAAATATTTGACTGACTTTTCAATCTTTTTTAACATTATGATTTCGTGTTTTTCGCCTTTTATTTCATTCTTCCTGTGAACATAGCAAACAGACCTTTTTAAAAATGTATACAAAAAGCACTTTGGCTCAAACAATACGAGGCCTCTCGCTTGGTATGATTGTGTCGTGTCTTCAGAGGCAGATTTAGAATGTTGATACGAAAGGGCGCCAAAATGTTAAATATATATCAATGTGGGGCCAGATTTATGAACACTGAACGCTCGCAAATGCCAGTCATATATAATTATATACGTGCACTATTGGGAGTTGCCCCTCGTCCCCCCGAAAAAAGGATAAGCACTCCTTTCATCCCCTTCCCCATGAATCGGCAAACTGTCTCCTCCTCTAATTTTTTCCTCTTTTTCTCATACGATGCACAACTCTATTACTTTATATCATTTTAACAACATTGCATAATTGAGTTTGATTACAATATATATTCAAAATAAACAGACTGATAAAACAAAAATAGGGGAAACAAAAAAAAAGTGGAAAGGAAAGATCAAGGCATGAATAGAATTGCGTTAAACGCTTAACTAAGCATAGCATGTCCATGCTAGATTTATTTAATTGAAATATATTTATTCAGGATAACAAGAATCAGATATACATTGTAGATACAAAATCTGTTTTACATCATGGTCCTGAACAGGATAAAAATGTAGTACACGGAAATATAAATAATGAACTATCACCAAAGCTCACAGGCAAAGGTAACAACAGTATATTACATATAAGCATAATACGCATTAAAAGTAGTAAAAAGCACAAAACAAAACAAAAACAAAAACAAAACAAAACGACAATGTAATAAATGAAATTAACAGCGGAAAAAACATCAAATCACTTTAATAAAAGGCATTAAAATATCACCCCCAGAAAATAGAAGAGGAGAAAAGATATAAGGAAACTGGTAAAAAGTAAAGGAGGAAAGAGGGAAAGAAAGAAAGAGGGGAGAGGGAAATGGAGAGAGAGAGAGAGAGAGAGAGAGAGGGAGAAATAAGCCATGTCAAAGCAGTAAATGAATCGGCATTGTATTACACAGGTTCAAAAAAATTGTCCTTGTACATACGTTTAAAAACATCGATAGATTTAGCATTTTGAAAAGCAGAAGGTAAACTATTCCAGATTTTACCTCCAGCGTATCTAAAACAATTCTTAAAACATTCAAGATTAGGCTTGGGTAAAACAACATTCAGCGTATTGGCAAGTCTAGTGTTAAAACCATGTCTGTCAAAAACCATTTCCACTTCATTGCATAATCGTACTGGGGCTTTTCCATGAATACAGTTGTACATTATACAGTGCGTCCCAGAAAAAACGAAACCGAGAAGTATCGATGTTTTATCATAACTTAATCACAACCATAATTAATGAATGATACATATTTGGAAAGCTTAGAGTCTCTTCTTTCAGTTGATGCTACTCAGATGATGCATATTTCACGCATGAGTGATTAAAAGCAATTTGAAGGAAGGAAACCAAAAAGACATTTGGCGGGCGGTATCTGAATTTCGAAGAAAAATTCACATTTCTAGAAAGTTGAGTTTCTGCCCTTTCATATGACACCTCAATCAGGAAAACTGAGCGAGGAATAACAAAGTTCTGTTTGTTTAAAGTAGCCCTTACATTTTCATAATTTTAACAAACGAATTCGTTTTCACCGGGTGCCTGCCGTAGCAAGAAGCAGATTTGACAAAAGACTTAACTCCGTTTCGTTGACAATCAGCCATGCATGAAGACTCTCGTCTACGGCTGATTGTCAACGAAACGGAGTTAAGTCTTTTGTTAATTTCGTTTATTGATACGGCAGGCAGCCAGTGAAAAAGAATTCGTTTAATAAAATTATGGAAATGCAAGCACTACTTTAAACGAACAGAACTTTGTCATTCCTCGCTCATTTTTCCTGATTGAGGTGTCATGTGAAAGGGCAGAAACTCAACTTTCTAGAAATGTGAATTTTTCTTCGAAATTCAGATACCGCCCGCCAAATGTCTTTTTGGTTTCCTTCCTTCAAATTGCTTTTAATCACTCATGCGTGAAATATGCACCATCTGAGTAGCATCAACTGAAAGAGGAGACTCTAAGCTTTCCAAATATGTATCATTCATTAATTATGGTTGTGATTAAGTTATGATAAAACATCGATACTTCTCGGTTTCGTTTTTTCTGGGACGCACTGTACATGATAAAAAATAGTCCCGTCTAGTATCAATGGATTGCCATTTTAATGAATTCATTATATTCAAGCTATTTACATCATAATCAAAATTCCCTACGACAATACGTGCAGCTCTTTTTTGTAGTCTTAAAAGAATAGATGATGCATTTACTACTCATTTTATGAAGAACTTGCTTGCTATTATCATGACTCCAGAAAACATCAATGACTGCCTTTGGGTGATTATTCTATTTTTACGCTATATCATTTATGCTAATAATACAGTGAGCATACTACTAGTATAGGTCCTTGCAAATAAACGGAGATGCATTAATACTGTATGAATTTTAGCATTTAATCTGTTTTAAATATCGCATGTCATAAACTCAACATGAAACTTGAAGAAGGGCACATCCCTTTATACACCAGGGACAGTATATAGAGTCCTGCATGCAGTTCCTTTAAATTTCTTTCATGGTACTTGAAGCCAACAAGCAAGATCTCATCTATTTTGACGGATTACAAAACACTATAATTTCTCTTTTGGTTGGTGAACAAAAAAACAAGGCGGAAACAATCTCTGAATCACCTGCTCATTTTGTCAAAAAAGCTATAATGTGATTTGGGTCTAATCTATTTTAGAGAGGGATTATAGCCAGGAGCTAATCTGTTACGGATCATAATCATGATTATCATGTACCACGATCGCAACTACTTTCGATAAATCATCTTAGGAGCAAATTTAATACCTATTGTATGCCTCCTAGAAATTATGTTAGGATTACGTAATATGTTATTGTCATGTTTGCACATTTCTAAAGGAGACGTACAAAGCCATTACCACTGTCTTAGATCGCTTTTTCGAAAGTAGTTGCGATAGTGTCTGATGTCTGATGTACAATCTATCAACTGTGGGTCATGTCAAAACAAATATTTAGGCCTGCATTAAACCAAGTAATGAGATACATGCCGTAGGGGGGGGGGTTGTATTTGTTGTTGAACATACGGGGCTTCGCGTCGTACGACTATGGCAAAAACATGAGCTGAAACAAATTGAAAGGGACAACGGCAAGCGAAATAACTCTGGCGTTATCCATCAACCGAATGCTTATCTTGTCTATTTCTCTTTGCGAGGATAAAGTATCTTCCAGGGATACACATCAACAGATGGTGGAAAGGCAGATTGAATGATAGATGTACGTGGTAACGCCTGGAGAACTACACTCCTTGTTGAGTACTTGGCAAACATAAAACATTGCAAGAATCTCAACAAACGCAATACGTGCACGTCATTTCATAGACGAACTATGATCAGACAGACAGAACATGATTAGGTTTGGGAAATTTATTAATCTTTTTGACAGTTCTCGAATAAATATCTTCAAAGAATAGATTTAATACGAACATTGCTTTAAAGACCAAGACGATTTGTAATAGAAGTATAACTTTTCAGAGAGATAACAAAACAATAAGGAGTAAGAGAGTCAAAGAAGGGGGAGAGGGGTTGATTTTACGGATTGCAAACGATGCGTCAATTCATTTTGTATTATTCAAACTGAGTAATTGCCCGCTGAGCTACATACTTTATTACATTTGATAAGATGTGAACAAAACTTTACTGGTCAAAATCTTCATATAACTTACAAGGCAAAATTATCCTTCATAGTTATGTGTAATTAGATTTTTTTAATTAGTCAGATATGATTATTTACGTCAGGGACCGACCTTTAACGTCACCATCCAAAATATGTGACTCAGTTCCTAACGGGTCGCCTGAGCGAGTTTGTAGGCGAAGACAGAGAGTTAACCAAGACCGTGAACGTGCCGCTAGACCAACTTACATCTTTCTTTTCATAGCTCTTGGATTCCTCGGAAAGAATGTAATTAGTGTCACCAACAATTTACGTTTTAAAAATCATGACGCATGACTATAATGATGTAAGATGTTGAGGCGTTATGACCTCAGCAAATGAAAGGTCATCGTGATATACTAAAATGTCTGAGCGAAAGGCTAGAAAGAAAGTTGAACCGGATACACAGCTTAGTTAGGCCTAAAGAAACTTTCTTATTTCTATTTCTCCACAAAATGGTGGCAATGGTTAAGTATCAAAAGCGTATATTTTGCCATTGTTGTTTGATTGTGTGTTTGTTTCAATGCAGGTCTAACTGTGAAATAGATAGAGAAAGAGAGAGAGAGAGGGAGAGAGAGAAAGAGATAGAGGGGGATAGAGGAGAGAGGAGATGGGGGAAGGGAGGGGAAGAGATAAAGGCTGCTGATGCTACTATGACTTCTATACTACCACCAACCCCCCCCCCCAAAAAAAAAATAAAAAAATAAAAAAATACTACTAGTACAAAGACTACGAATAATTCTACTTAGATGCCGACGATGACGTCGAAGACTACTTCTAAAAATTTGATATATCACTAGGTCATTAGATAAACCTTCATGTCATATATTTAATGAATTATAAGTGAATTGTGTCAAACTTTCTCCCAGGACAATTGTAATGCTTATCTGTAGTAGATGTGGACTCATTATATCACTTTATCATAATCATCGTTATCCTTCTTCTTGTTCTTCTTTTTCTTTTTCTTCTTCTTCTTCTTCTTCTTCTTTTTCTTTTTCTTTTTCTTCTACTTCTTCTTCTTCTTCTTCCTCTTCTTCTTCTCCTTCTTCTTCTTCTTCTCCTTCTTCTTCTTCTTCTTCTTCTTCTTATTATTATTATTATAATTTTTTTTTTTTTCCTATTCTCATTCTTTTTTTTTCTTTTCTTCTTTTTCTTTTTTCCCCTTTTTTCCTTCTGTTTTTCTTTTTCTTTTCCTTTTACTCATCATTATAATCATTATAATTTTTATTATTATTATCATTATTATTTTGTTATTATTATTGCTATTTTTATCACGATTATTATTAGTATTATCATTATTATCATTGTTATCAATATCATTATTGGTGTTATAGCTGTTGTTATCATCATCATCATTATTAATTCTATATTCATAGCTGACTGGCAAACCCCACCCTACAGAAAAAAACTATACAATGCAGCTTGCTCTTCAAATGACCTTGCAATCCGGTACTGTAATCAATCGAGAAATGAATACGATACTTGGATACTTTACAATAACAAGAGATGTCATGTAGGAGAAATAGGAGGGTTGGTCAAGGCTTTAAAGCAGTTGATAATTCATCTAACAATTCGTAGTGATAAAGAAAAGGAGTATCAGGAAACATGAAAGCCTACATTGGTAATAGGTGTAGAGTTTGAGTCTGAAAAGTATAATGACAATGATGACAAAAGATGCTAATGATAATCATGATAATGCTATTAGTCTTACTTTATGTAGTAATATTACTACATAACGATGTCTATAAGCGTTTATCATAATTACAACCAATGTTATTACATGAATATTTTTGAAAAATATCCACTTCCTGGGGAGCATTCAAACCAGGCGCCAGTTTTAGGCGTACATAATAATATTGGAAAGGAATAGCAAAGGCGTTCACATTCTACCGGGTATGTAACACCTGTTTTAGGAGAAGCAATGTAGGTTTTTAAAAAATGCCTTAGTCGAGGACTTGCGCCTCGATCGAACCCACGACCTTTGCATTTCTAGTTTAATGTTCAAAACCACTCGACTACAACACCTTTACTAGACAAAATGGTATAGGAAGAGAAAGAAAGATGGATTGTCCAGACTGTCACAGATATTTCACCTCTAAAAATAAATGTGCACTAATGTGGCTTTAATTGTGAAAATGTTGAGGGTACTTGTAAATAATACATTCTGATCTTCAGTTTAGAGTGTAAACCAATCCGCTGTCACTAATTCCAATATAATCATTAATCAAAGTCAGTACCTTTAATGACAAGGTGTTTTTTTAATTTTTTTTTACTGGTAGTGTATCATTGCGTAGGCTATTGCAATAAAAATGAAGCTGTTATCACATTCATGAAGCAAACGATGCCAATATATACAATGTAAAGCGCCTTTCTCAAATGCCTACAGGCAGCTTCATTCCCAATGTAATCAAATACCTAGTGCTGCAACATTATCTTTAAGCATAACGCAGGCTTAGTTTTCGCCACCTACCGAATAGCGCGAGTAATTTGATAACGATGACGGTAGTATTATTGTTCAAGTAATATATTATATTCAATATGATCAATTTTAATCTAGTTTAATGTTTTCGGGGCTTCCGACGTCATAAACAATTTTTTTTGCTGGGGCCACTCGACCCCGCTCTCGTGGGGAAAACGGCATTGGTAATCGTGTCTAAAAACAAGTTTATATTATAATGAACACAGAAATTCTTAGATTTTGTAAACAAATTTCTTTCAAAAATGCCTTCAAGTTGGAAAATATAAAACAAATTTCTGCCGAAATGAGATTATGAAGCGTTTGTTTATTAAACAAACGCTTCATAATCTCATTTCGGCTATTTTTTGGGGTAAAAAAAACCGACAATGTGAAAGGTGGAATGAAGAATATGAAACTAGTCCGATCTGAACTGAAAATGTTTTATGTAATTGCTAATCCTAAAAGATAAGTGCACCATTTTATTCCTTCATGACCGTTACTTATATTCCAGCTATCATACATGTGTATCTCAATCTGATATAATTCAGGTCTGTCCATATAGCCTCCCCGTGAATCACTTTTTATGTTAATATATAGATCATTCAACCCTCAATACATGTCTCGTAAAAAGTTCCTCATCCTTCGACTAATCCATTAAGCGCGGATCGCTTTTTTTATTATTGAAACGTATAAATGTCGGTCAATTTAGGGAAATGATGCTGCATGAGTAGCGATGATTGCCGGTATATTGTTCCCAAATCACGCGCTATCCCACTTAACATCCAATGGGGATTAAAGGCATCGTTTAATAATGCTACATCTGAGATGCATGGCCCTACGTGTATTAGTGTCTGTGATACGATGTAATATTGAAGCCCTAACAAAATTTACTGTAGTGTTATAAAAACCGTTAGGAAAACGGTGGTTTAAATGTCCGTTTCCAATTATCAATATCTTGATAATTAGACAGGTAATCAGCTTGTAAAAATTATGGGATTCCTGACTGACCTGAAGGTTTATAATTATCATTGCAGCATGAGCTAAATCCAGAATTTGTTTAGAATCTGAGGCAAGGATACCCAAACCCTTTAACTATAGGCATATTGCCTATTTAGATGTTCAACGGTATTAGCGACACGTCCAACTTTTCGGGACCATTGCAC
>JAVYIG010002316.1:40000-256907 GCA_035222895.1 Strongylocentrotus droebachiensis
CATGTTATTCTAGAGCTAATTATAGATTACCAATTGTGTTCAATATAAAGATAGACTACGATTTGTATACGAACATACACGATTTTCTACAAATAACACAGAAATATTGTTCTAAAAATATACACGTATAAGTGTAGCCAGATCATGAGTAATTTTACGCATGATCTAATTGTATAATCCCACTTCTTTGGTTCAATATAAGATATTGAAAAGAGTATACGATGTTTATACGAGTAAACATGTTGTTCTACGGATATACAAAAGATATGCTAACACGATCGCAAAGAATTTCAAGAAATCGAGTCAAAGCCAATAATACCTTATTGTATTGCCAAATAGAAAATACGTTTGGATTACGTCATTGAATTGTTTGCACACTTCAAAAGCTTATTGACAAGGCCATCGAAATCGTCTAAAGAAGATTTTGTTTAAATAAACTTTATAAATCTTTTGCGATCGAATGCACATGTCTTGTATAGCAGAATCTTGGATGAACCTCTGACTCAATTCTTTTGTTCAATAGAAGCTATAAAAACTAAACAGTCATCATTATAGAGAACAAATATCATATCATTAAACATGAATTAAACTCAAATACAAAATGCTTTCATTCTTACCAAGGTCCGTGCCAGAAGCTCCAATGGATGCCCCGCATGCGTTGAAGACGAGAAATCCAAAAAAGGTGAGTTTAAACATTGTTGTAATCACTCCTTGCACCAGTATAAAGAAGAAACTGTGATTAATAAGATGCTAAGACAGAAACAGAATGAGACATAACGTTATTATCCTCTGATCCGACTACACAAGTTCTATCGGATGATAGCTTTTCACAAAGGATTCTTGATGCGATATATTTATCCGAGTATTAGATCATGCACGGTACTTTTCAAATGCGCGCGCGTTTCCTCTTATAGGTTGAGCGAGTTCGAGGCAAATTCGCCGCACGTCCGTTACGAAGATGGTATCATAAGGGTCGTCGAAAAGTGTAGGCCTACTCCCGCTCTCTCGGCTATAACTATATTCTGCTAACGGAGTCTTTGGCGGATCCCGGGCTGGGCGGGGTTTAAGGGGCATGCTCCTCAGCCCTGAATCTCCTGTGCTGTATACCTACATGTGCTCTCCCTGCCCGAAATGAAAACCTCATAATCATATTTATGTTGCTTTAATTATACATTTTTTTATTTATTCACTTATTTGTCAATCTATTGATTTATTTATTATTTCATCTATTTATCTTTTTTTTTTCTCTCTTCATTTTTGTTGTGTATCCTGCTTTCCGCCGCCAGTTATTTTAAAAGGAATATATGTTAAATGCCTCTGAATAAAGTTATAACCGTTTTTTCGTCAGATGTTTCAGAGGCAAAGATATCTTTCAAAATGTGATCACTAATTTGTCTTTCCCCCTATAGATTTGTTGTTTGTTTTACATGGATCCTCCCCAATACTAGTACTGAACCCTGGATCAACAAATATACGCGTGAATCAAATTAGTCTAATTACGTCAATCAATCATTTCGATTGTTACGCCTTCCCTTCAATATCTCATTAATTCAAAATTAATGTTCCGCAGGAGAGCCTCCCATCTCAATCTAACTACAACCACAACAAAAATGATTAAATTAATGGATGTGTGAATTACAGGCAAACATAAGCACAATTATGACTAAAAACCCACTTAGTAGTGGTAGCGAGCATCGGTATCGAGTGGCATCAGAAACGAATGACAGATTATTTATTTGTCTGATGTTTCAGTGAGTCACTCTATTTTCCACTTATGTTAATGTCGGTATCATTTCATTGTCATGGTTAGAAAAAGTCGAGTGAGAACGGTCATCATGAAAAGAAATTCATTTACCCTAAAAAAAGACGCACGAGCTCTGATCACTACGTAATATTTTCGGTGCTTTTACTTTTATCGGACTAAGTATAAAAAGGGACAGGGTTCGGGTCCCTGGCACGGCACTAAAGTTCTTTGGCAAGACATTCATTTTGTAACATCGTCAAAACAATAATAGCCTTCCAAAAGTTCCCATCAGGACTTTTTTTATTAGAACAATCACTAACGGGAGAAAAACGTTTTAAAATCCTCCCACCACTGTGACATTATCTATGGATATCGAATGGGATTCAAACGAGGCAAGACAATTATTTACTGATACGTTCTAACAGGATACAATGTTCAGTACTAACTACACAGGAATATTCATGAAGGATTTATTTCCAATGAATATAATATTGTTTTGATATATATTTCTGTCAGTATTTACTCTATTTTATGCCAGAGGCTTTCGCAAACATTTATATGAGATGCAGTGGTTTTATCATTCAACAAGTTATTTCCATTACCAGCTCTAAAAAGAAAATGTAGGAAAGGAAAACGGAAAAAAATTGAGCAAATTGTTTTAACACTGTCTTCATATGATCATGAGGACGATGGGGAAAAGAATTTGAGTGGCAATCTATTATCGGTATGATAATAGCAATAAGTGTTAAGTTCTGATTATTCCTCGGTAGATATTAAATGCAGTCATTTGACACAATGGAGTTTATAATTTGGAATGAAATGCATGTACTACATGTGCGTATATGACTTACGAGTATAATAACAATAATATGAGCCCCCTAACCCTATTTTTCGACGAGGTATATGATGTAATCATAGAAAGTGTGAAATTAGAAATAACACGGGTATCCATGAAATAAAATTTTTGTTTACGATTTGATTATTCTTAAAATATATAATATTTTATTAAGTCATTACAACCAAGGGATACAGAATTCGGAATATAATACTATTTTATTTTGATAATGGAATTTACGTTTTATAAGGTCACTAGATTTGATTGCCGGAATCAAATCAAGATTTTTTTAAAGTCTATTAAAATATTACTCGTCCATATCTCTAATATCTCTCTCTCTCTCTCTCCCTCTCACTTCCTCCCTTTTCTCACTCTATTCCCCCTTGTCTTATTCAACCTCCTCTCTCTCCATTATCTATTTTCGTCTTTCCTTTACTCTATCTTAATCTCTATTTCCATATCACCCACTCTCACTCTCTTTCTCTAAATATCTCTCATTCTTATTTTTCTTCTAGTATTTCTCTCACATTCTTTTTTCTACCCCTTCTCTCTCTCTCTCTCTCTCTCTCTCCCTCTCTCCCTCTCTTCATCACCCCTCTCTCTTCCCCTCTCTCTCTTCCCTCTCTCTCTTTCCCTCTCCCACTATCTAGCTCTCTCTACCACCTATCTCTTTCTTTGTTTCTCATTTCCTTCCCCCTCTTTCGCTCAAACAACCCCTTTGTCTCCACGACCCCTCCCCCTCACCCTCTCTCTCCATCTGTCTTCGTCCCTCTCACTTATAATTATACAAGTTGCTCCCAATGGGGGTATATTTTCAGGGATCAGCTCAACATCTTGCTCCTGCTTGTTGTCAACAGCGCCATCTATCGCTCTCTCCCATATATCCGCTCTACATGTTGAACACCAACCCTCAATACTTCTGTGCATGTCATTACTCCCGTCTACCCAAGTCTGTACCGTGAATAATAAATGAAAGTACACGGAGATTTCGCAAATTGTGCTCGAACAAAAAGCTGAAATACTAACCACACATAACTACATACTCGAGATATGAATACGCCACAATCTATCAATTGTACAACACATAGCTTGTGTTGACAACTTGGGATTTTGCCGGTGCTGATTTTTTGCCGGAACGCTTTTTGTTTTCGATCATTCAATTTGTTTCCTTTTGTCAGCTAGTGGCGGGAAAACAGCCGAGCAGAATGGAACAAATTTCTTATCCAGTACGTATGGTATCCGTCGCCTGTTTCTTGTGGACTATCCTTAACCCAACGCCATCATGCCGAGGTAAGAGATATCTTTCAAATTTAATCTAGCTTATCAGATTGGAGAGATTGTTCCCGGTCGTCTTAATACACTTACTGCAATTATATACAATTTTAATCACACTTAGTCATACTCTGCATATATATTTATATTGGGTGGCACAAAATTGTCATCTAGTCGCAAATATGAACAAAATATATCATACGGTTAGTTGCAAGCAATTATGATCATATACTATGAGCAAACGTTGAATAAAGAAAATTGTGATACAAAAATACGATAAGGATTTCCCAGATTAAGGTTTAATTAGCTACACAATTATTGTGGTGACTCAAGTTTTAGATATGACTACATGTGTTACTTTAAGTACATGATCTGGTTTTTCACGTTTTAAGTGAAGGGCTTTAACTGTTGCAATCGTAATGTTTAGTAGGCCAAATTACACATTGTTCTAAAAAGCATTCTGAAATACGTCAGTCATTGTATCGAATTGATTGACTTCCACCATTTCAAAAACATGTCAAAGTAGTTTAAACGTCAACCGTTTAACAAAGTTAAATCTGAGATTCATGGCCCTACGTGTTATCAGTGATATGATATGGTGTAATATTGAAGCCCTAAAAAGATTGCGCTTCAAAATGATCATGAAGTGCCTCAAAAAGGAAAAATCTTTGAGTGACCGGTTTTAACATACTCATTTTCCCCAATAGACAGTAGTGTTATACAAACCGCTAGGAAAATGGTTTTTGTAATTTCGATTTCTAATCATAAATATCTTGATAATCAGACAGGCGATCGGCTTGTAAAAGTAATGGGGTTCCTGACTGACCTGAATGTTTATAATTATCATTGCAGCATGAGCTAACTTCAAGATTTTGTTTCAGCATCTGAGACAAAGATACCCAATCCCTTTGGTTCCATGATACCTGTTAACAAACAAGAGTCACAGGAAAAGCAAATAGGCTAGCCTGAATTTTTCCATAATCTAGTACGTGGAAAAAACAAAAGTATTACAGGGTGAAGTTAAATGCAATTAGTATGAAAAGATATCAGAATTATTATTCGTCTGTGTTAGACTTTATTACTGATCACATTCTTCAAAGATTAGAGGTGATATCGAGAACTGGTGAGTTCCATTGTGAAAGAAGCAGTTCAGAGTTATCCGGAGTGGTTGAGTGTGTATTTATAGGAACAGTTAGACCAAATATTGTTGAAAATCATTAGCAATGGAAAAGATCAGACACGGATATAGGTGCACGGGACCACACAAACCTGTGGCATAAGACGTTGGTTCAAAGTTTTGAACCATTCCAAGTTCTATTTAATATATAAGCGCACTTCAACTTCAAGAGCATTCACTTTCTTTAAGGATATAAGAATAACCTTCACGTCAGAAGACGCATTAATTATCTTTCACCGTCACGAAAGCGCTAATTTTCTCTTGAAGATGAGACGGGAAGAAGACAGCTGGATAAGTCATTTTGAGCCTGGAATGCTTCTTCTAAACAAATAATATGCATACAGTTCATTCTGCACACACTCATGCTCATTTTAATGATCAATCTAAACATTCGTAGAGATTGATTTATGAGGTTCTGAGAAGATATCAACTTAATATATCAAGAATATAGAAAATCGAATTGTTGCAATCATTTCTTGAAAAGGTAATGTATGCCAACGTTATGGACAAACGTGTAGATTGCTCAATGTTTAAGCCCGTTGAAGTTGTACATGAGGCGTTATAAAGGGATTAAGATGGAGTCAAATTGATATTCCTAGGTATGAAATGTTGTACCTTATCTAATTTTATGAATGCTGATACATATAGGTACCCTGCTTCATTGCACATACATGTACAACAGGTAAGGCGATCAAGGCTGAGTGGCAATCCAGGTGAAATATCTGGTGATTTCAATTTGCTGGCAGTTCTCCATTACCACTTAACCCTTAATAACCCGTGAATTGATACATTATCTTCTTGTTTTCTTCGTGTGACATCCTTTTAATATTATTTGTCTGCGGTACGATTGTAAGCAGGCAAATGTTGTTTGTATCGTTAATGAATGCATACTTATGTTGGGTCCGGGACCGTGCTCCGATGGAATGTAATTTGCATAGACAGCTCGTACAGTTGTGCGAGCTAATTCTGCCACGGAGACCAGGGCGTGGCATCAATTAGTGTGTAATTGAATCATTTTAGCTTGAACTTTCAACGAGACAACTTTTATTTACAATAAAAGTGCGCTGTGTCATGTTATGTTATGTTAGGACATGACTGTGTTTGAATAAGGTTTTCCAGAGTTTTTATGCTCTTTGAGTTTTACCTCTGGTTTTTTATCCTGGACCATGGTCGGTCCGGTTTCCAGTGAAGGAAACGAGAAGAAATGTTTGTTAAACATTCATACTGAATAAACGGCCGGCTCTCAGTAGTCGTTGTCAGGCTATTCTAGTTGTTGTCAGGCTATTCCACAATAATTGAAGTGTGATATTGTGTTATTTGTTTTTATTGGGAGTCAAGAGGGATGACGACGAAATAATATGTGAAATAATAGGACAGACGGCAATGTGACGTTTTTTTAAGGCCCGGCAGTGCCTTAAAATGAGGTCACATTGCCTTAACAGCATGTCACACACAGCAGTCCACGTTCTCGCCGTGCAAATCTAAAAGTCCCTATTACCTCCGCTAATCACAACTGCTAGGGCAATATTATAGCCAAAACATTCGTGATTCAACGCAGTGTTTGCACTGTTCATTCTAATGATAACAATCTGGATTTACATAGCTCTTTATGCGAAATATGTTTCAAAGCACTTAACAGGTCTGGGATTGCACTCACGACATTTGCCTTTCAAGTCGAGTGCTTAATCCACTCGACTACGACATCACTAGTTCATTCTATACTATCAATCTGTGAACGATATCCCTACTCTTTCATGGCTTATCAAAAACAGGAGCAGTCACTGATCTAGTTCTAAGTCAAACAAAAGACGCCTCAATTACTTTCAAAGTTTCCATTTCATTTATTTCATTTATTAGCAAAATTAATGGAGCGAAGAAAAAGCGAAAGCTATAGTCATGTCTGTCAGAGGATCATGTCCCATTACAGGTCACATGCGTTTCCCTTTAGTTCTTAGTGTGGAGTGTTTTCGAGTTGGAAGAGAAACTGTTAAAGGTAAAGGCCAGTATTGGAAACGCCCCAATTTCAAAAAATGAAATGGAAGCTCTCATTACCAATCATGTGAAAGAATATGTTTTGACTAATACATGATGATAAAAAATTTGCCGGGAAACCGCCTACTAGTTCATATATTTGGTAAATTTGTTTCTCTCATGGACTGTGAGAGATATAGGGTAGTCCCATATACATCTTTCTGTGTATAGTGCTTGTAACTTTACGAAGAATGGGCCAAATTTCTTATCATTTTGATGAACCTTGCAGATGCTAGATGCTAGATGATCAACCTTTTCTGATCGATTCCACAATGTTTCTTTCACAATGCAATCGCATGACCATAACCGGTCTTTACCTTTAATGTGTTTGTTGAGCCTTGGTTGCTATTAAATTTAACGAGACCGTAGGCAGAACACACCAAACAAATGCTGGTATTGTGTCGCATTAAATAATGAAGACAGCTTTTATGTTATTTGGGGAATTCGAGATTCACAAAACCTCAGCTAACTTGTAGTTTAGGCAGAATCCGTTATTATTTAAAGCCCTACTGCACTACTTATAGCTACTTGCGCCCTCTATATAGCAAACACAGAATAATTGGTCCCCATGATCCCCTTTTTTTATGTTAATTGAGAGCTGATTTGATGAGATTACCACCTGTCAGTGACCTTGCAGGGAGGTCTGATCCCTCCTGGCCAAACTAGTACAGACGGGATCTAAATAATGGGTGAAATATATCACTTATGAGGCCACTAACTATTTATGCAACATCATTTTGACAGTTTTGTGCTCATGTTTTAGGAGTAAATATTTTGCTAACTAATATAATTATTACCTCAAATGATCAGTAACTTTCCGACATTCAGTTGAGGCTTGCCCAACTAAGAGGGCACTAGTGTATCAAAGCTTTATCCAATATATATACAGTCAAACCTGTCTATAGCGACCACCGAAGGGAAACACAAAAAGTGGTCTTTATAGACTGGTGGTCTTTGTAGACAGGTTCCTTTAGTACATGATTGAAGGAGAAACCATTTTCAAGGGTAACAACAACTGTGGCCTTTGTAGACAGGTGGTCACTAAAGCAGTTTTGACTGTATATCTAGGGGTGCGTTATATTTGTGAATTATGATAATAATTCATTACTACGTTAAATGTGCAAGAAGTAGAAAGATCGATAAAACGAGACAAGAGAAGTTGTCTGTGTAGACAGGTACAGATTGATTATATTTAAACGATACGTAAAATGCTGTCTTTATAGACAGATGGGCATCAAGGCAGGTGATGGAGAACAGGTTACAATATGTATTGCATTTTATCAAAAAAGTGAGAAAATAATGAAATAATAATTATATACTTGCTGATGAATCAAAGTCCTTCTCTTTTAATGTTCTGGTATAGTTTATTTCTTTGACTTAAACATACAAATGCAATATCTTTGATGAAATTGAACTATCTTAAGGCCTACTCTGATATTTTACTCTAACATTCATGGTAATTACAAATGAAAAAAGTTCTGACGTTCTTCACTTTGTTGTTATACAGAGTCCCTCGAAAGCTCGTTTGCAATACACTGTTACATGTAGTTTTCCATCATTCGAATTTCATATTTCAATCTTTCAAATAGGAAAAGCTGACAGAGGATGAATTTATTGGAATTTCATCAAGTTGATAAGAAAATCTAATTCACTTTCGCTCATTCTCTGTCGCACGCATTTCTTACTTGTATTCACTTCCGTCTCGGTGATCCAAATTTATATGTGATTTTTCTAAAGGCTTTTTTTCGAATTGTGATTGACTATCTTGTCAGCATTGCCTACCATGTTTTTCTTTTATCATCGTATACGAATGTCCTTCGGCTTTAATTTATGTTCTCTGTGAGAGTGAATTCATTTTGTCTGCGAGCTTTTATCGAGCCAGCTGAAAACCTTCTTCTTCCCTTTCTCTCTCTCTCTATCTCTCTCTCTCTCTTTCTCTCTTACACAAACACACCCACCCGCACCTAGGTACGCGCACATCTCACCATCTCCCCATTCCCTCTCTTAGCCCCTCACTCTATCTCTATCTGTTACTTCTTTATCTCCCTTTAAATCTCTCTCCTTTTTCTCCAGTTTATCTCCCTCTCTCTCTCCCCTCTCTCTCTCTCTCTCTCTCTCTCTCTCTCTCTCTCTCTCTTTCTCTTACACAAACACACACATCCGCTTACGCACGAGCACACAAATATGTTTCCCTCCCCCACCCCTCCCCCTCTCTCTTTCTCTCTCTCTCTCTCTCTGTATATATTATTTCTTTCTTTATTTGTCCATCCCTATTCATACCTCTATCTCCGGTTTCTACATGTGTCCTTATTTCTCCCTTTCTCCCTCATCTCTTTACTTTCATTTGTGCGCTTTATTGTTTGTCTTTCTCTTTTCACCCTCTGTTATATGTCCTCTCCCTGTCTTTCACCTTCTCCCTTCCACCACCATTTAATCTGCATCCACTTTCTCCATCTCTCTGTCTCCCATTCTCTAATATTCGTTTCTATGTCATCACCCATCAGTAAAATGTAATACCTGTAGCGTGGTGAAATGTAAACTTAAAACAGTCACGTTTCTGCTCGTGTGCGAATGAATAAAAAATGAGATTCTCTGACATGGATCTAGTCGACCGGCCTAATGACTCAACATTTTTGAGGGGGCTGTCCCAGTAAGAATTTGAATATTTGCTAAAGCACTATAGGAACACATTGACACAATTCTTGTTTCAATCCTCCCCCATAAGAAGCCTGAATAATTTGTTTTCAGTAATAATAAGTTTGTATCTTTTGCACCCTTTGGAGAAAAAAAAAGTACCTTATTTTACGAGGTCGCGAAGCTTAACAAAATAATGTTGAAAAGAATCCTTCTCCACCTCTATTTATCTTGCTTTCTGTTCCTTATTAATTTTGTCCTTTTTGTTTCTATCATCCTTTCCTTCTTCTTTCTTTTCTTCTTTCTTTCCCCGTTTCTTCCTCCTTTCGAGATCGTGAAACTTTGATTGGGGGGGGGGCAGCAGCAGAGCACAAGCGCTACCACCAGTACTCCAGTTCTTACCTCATCCACTTCTACCAGTCGTGATGACCCCAGTCCTCTCAAACAGCTCCCTTTCTCTCTCCAACCCACATCAAAGAGCATAGACAATAACTTAGTTAGCTAATGTGATAATCGATTCGACATGCATGATGGCTGCATGCTAATCAAGCTACCGTTCGCATCTCCTGTACAAGCACTGTTGCTCCTTGAAACCCTTCCGAAGTGGTTACTGTCTCCCGTTTTGATTCACTCTGGAGGATGAGCAGGGGGGGGGGGGGGGTGATGCTGGTGGATGGGAGGAGGGGGATGTTAGATATCATGGTATGAATTAGTGATTTAAATCTCGTGATCAGATCCCAGATTAAGCTCTGAGATTTAATTTGGATTCGTTTGAATCAACGATTTAAATTATCTTTATCAAACCTTTTAGACTTAAATGAAAAATGAATTGGATTAAAGTCTCATGATTAAAATCTCAGAATTAATTCAATTGACTTAATTCAATGTCAATCTTTTAGTTAATGGGGACCGTTCGGACACACTCTTGGTTCTGAAACTTTAAGTTTATACCTCGAAGTTACAAACCACGCCAGATCTAAAAGTTAGCGCGAGGAAATTAGTGAGGATTTTGTAATGAATGAACTTAGAAAATTACAGACTAATAAGTCCACAGGTCTTGACACAATAAGTGCCCGGCTACTGAAAGCTGCATCACCTACTCACTTCTTCAACTTGGCTATACAGTTGGGAAAGATACCAAATGAGTGGGAAAGAGAGTATAACTACAGACCCATCTCTGTTATACCTTTAGTAATGAAACTTATGGAACGTGCTGTACATGAACAGTTGCAATCTTATCTTGTAGAACATAATATGCTAGTACCACATCAGTCTGGATTCTGTAAGGGACACGGTACCGATACAGTGCTAACGTACATCTCTGATCACATCCTCTTCCTTTCTAGATTTTCGTAAAGCATTTGACTCTGTATATCATAAAATATTGCTTGGAAAATTGCAATACTATATGGTGTAAAAAATGTTGAACTGGCTTGGTTTGAGGATTACTTGATGAATGGAAGGCAGAGAACTGTCATAGGGGAAAATATATCCGAATGGGGCCAAGTAAAATCAGGAGTCCCTCAAGGATCTATCTTAGGCCCCCTTCTCTTTACTATCATGGTCAACGATCTCCCACATGTTATAACTAAATCTCAAATCATGCTTTATGCTGATGATTCAATTATTTTCTACAGTAGCAGAAGCCCGCTAGAAATTGAGATTATTCTAAACTCAGAAGTCAAAAAGATACAAGCCTGCATGATGCAGACAAACAAATTAGCTATAAATCCGGTTGAAACACAGTTCATGCTCTTTGGATCATCACAGAAACTAGTTACTCTCTCACAACCAATCAAATTATTTTTAGACAATCAACAACTTTCTCAAGTAGATACCAACAGATATTTGGGTGTCTGGTTAGACCCAACTTTAAGTTGGAAAGAACATGTTAGACATACAAGCAAGAAGATTGCATCAAGGATCGCACTTCTAAGTCGCGCTAAAAAAAATTTGCCTCTAGACAGTTTGAAGCTACTTGCGAACTCATTGATAATGCCTCTGTTTGATTACTGCTCCACTGCTTGGTCAAACTGTCCACACAATACAAAAGTCATATTCATAAACCAACGTAAAAGGATAGCCAGAATTATTCTTGGGGCACATCAACTCACACCCACTGTTCAAGTCTTCCGCCGACTTCACTGGGTATCGGTAGAAAGGAGGTGGACGTTCCATAAATGCAAAATGATGTATCATGTACAGAATCACTTTGGCCCTTCTTACCTGTCGAACATACTTATAAGATCCCAGACTCTCCACAATCACAACACCCGGAATGCAACCAATTTTGGACTAGCACCTCTGTCACGAACAAAGATGGGTAAACTAGCTTTTTCTCATGAAGGCGCAGCATTGTGGAACCAACTCCCTTTTTGACAGGCCCAATCAAAACAATCATTTGCAAATCTATATCGGAGAACATTGCGTTTGTGGTTATTTTTATTTTATATTTTGGTATTAAGTGTCAAAGTTTAATAGGAATGGTTCCCATTATAGTCCACTTTGATGAAAATTTGTCCTTTCCTTTGTATGTAATAGTTTATTCCTGATGTTTATATGCTTATATTATTATTGATCTATTTAATAGGATAAGCATAAACTCATATTGTATCAGCTGGACAAATATTGCTTTGTCAAATGTTTTTGTTGTTGTATATTATCGGGTTATATAATAACTATAAACAAAACAAAAAAATAACCCTGATATATATAAAATCATGTATACGTCTTTTAACATTGTTTGTTATTTCATGACTTTGTATTTGTAATCATTTTTTGTGTACAGGGCCTCTCAGAAAATATTAAGAAGAGAGTTACCCTGTTTAAATCAAACGAATAACTAAATAATTGAAAATAAATAATTCCTGACTCTAAGATTTATGCCGTGCGGACGGGCGGACGCAAATAACTTTGAGGTTACGACTGCTTTTCCCTGACTTGTAGTTAATACTCGCTGTTTCGGTCCCATTAGGAGCACTCGTCCAAGCGCGTAGCCAGGATTTCATTTTAGGGGGGGCGGTAGTGAGCACGCGAAGCGTGCGAATCACTTAAAGAGCGCGCGAAGCGCGCTCCCTAGGGGGGTGGGTGCAGGGAGGGGGGAGTTTCCCCCACATTAATTACTTGAATCCATCGACTTGATTAGCTCATCTATAATGCAATCGAAAAGACGCTTCGTGAGCAACTTGAATCAACTCAAAATGTCAATATCATAATATCTTGATCTATAAATCTCATGATATAATGTATAACTCATAATCTATGTCACCCCATTCCGACTACACGAACAAAACGTATATCCTATATTAAAAGCATCCTCCCCACACAAATATGTTTAGCCCTGACCCTCTATTTTATGATGATATGACGCCACTGAATGAAGTTCCTCCTGGTTTAGTTTTCATGTTGCTAACCTGCCCTTTAAAGCCCCACTGCACTACTTATAGCTACTTGGCGCCCTCTATATAGCAAACAATGCCTAAGCGGTGACCGTCGGTCCCCCATGGTCCCCTTTTTCTTATGTTAATTGAGAGCTGATTTGATGAGATAACCACCTGTCAGTGACCATGCAGGGAGGTCTAATCCCTCTTGGCCAAACTAGTGCAGATAGGCTTTAAGAAAATCAAACTAGAAAAAAGTCGATAACATAATGTCGTGATTTAATATTAAAAGTGGAATTAAACTGCGCAAGGATTAAAGGATTATAGAGAGCGCAATCAAATCATTTCCTTTCTTCTAATTCATCCTTAAGCCTTGGCGGACCCGCTGACAAATCCGTCGAAGCTGCTTTATCAGAAGCTAATGGATGACTACGGTTCTCCGGCTATCCGACCTGTCGTTAACCTATCACATCCCACCATAGGCTCTCACCGGCTTCTCATCTCACAAATAATCGATTTTGTAAGTACCACCCTCTCTCGAAACCTTCCCTCTGCCCGATTTCTACTCCTCTCCTTCTTCTCCCTTTCTCACCCTCTCTCTCTCTCTCTCTCTCTCTCTCTCTGTATGTAACCAGTTTGATGCTATGTAGTGCTATCATCAGTAAACCTCAACTTTCCATTCCACAAGTTTGATTTTTTGTTGTTGCTTTGTATTGCAAAAAATAGAAGGAAAACAAATCTTTAACATAATATGACGATCAACTACGGTCTATCACCATCTTTTTATCTCACAAATTAACGATTCTGTAAGTAACCCCTTCTCTCTCTCTCTCTCTCTCTCTCTCTCCCTCTTTCTCTCTCTCTCTCTCTCTCTCTCTCTCTCTCTCTCTCTCTCTCAACCTTCCTCTGGGCGTGACGAATTTGATTGTATTAACCTATCTGTTTTGTACAAGTCAACATAGACATAATTATATTTCTCGATATGTATTTGGTATGTATTATTCAAATTATATATCGTTTATTATTTTGGTAAATTATAGAACCTGCAAATTGCATCACTGTGACCGATATTGATGGAATTATCCTTTTTTCTTCAATTTGTCGATTGAAAAATTACATAAACAAACGCATTGCCGAGAAAAATAATATCAGAAAATGCTCATAACGAGCCACCTTGTTAATGATTTCTAATATCAAAAAATATATAATTACAACAAAAAATAATGTTTCAAAAGAATCATTGTTTCCAATTCTTGTTCATTTCGTGTTCAATATCCTTCAAATATTAATTTCCCTCTACTCCTTCTCTCCCATTCCCCCCTCCCCCGCCCTTTTCAAATCACTTGTCAAATTCACACCTTTCCATATTCTCCTACTCTTACTCTTTCATCTCCTCCTCTTCATCTCCCTCTCTCTCCCTGGCCCCCTCTCCTCTCTCTCATTTTCTTTCTTTTCCCTCTCTGTCTATCTCCTCTCTTATTCCTTTCTCTGTCTCTGTCTCTTTCTCTCTCTCTCTCTTTTTCTCTCACCCTCTCTTCCTTTCGCGCCCCCCCTCAATTTATCCCTTCTTTCTTCTCATCTGTATTCCTCCTTTAAAAAAATATACTCCTTTCCCCCCTCTCCGTCCATCTTCTGATGTACATACAGGATGAGCCACTGCAAACATTGACGTTGAGTTCCTGGCAACGTATGGTAAGTTCACCTGATCCTCTTTATGCCTCTCTTATGATGACGAAAAATGTAAATCTTTAGCACGGGTTCTTTCATCTTCGTGCCAGTGTTGTAATGAAAGCTTTTGCACATGCACCCACAAAATCTCTCATGTTCTTGATCTGGATGAAGAACCCATCTGTAAAACAGCTGCTATTTAGATTAAAGTCATGAAGATTTAGTCTTCTCCTCTGTCATAAAGACATTTATGTTCATTTCCTCTGGTCCCTTGAGTTATTTTTTCTTTAAAGCGGGACTGCACTACTTGTACCTGCTTGCGCCCTCTACATAGCAAACAATGCATAAGCGGTACCCATTGATCCCCCATGGTCCCCTTTTTCTTATGTTAATTGAGAACTGATTTGATGAGATAAACACCTGTCAGTGAACAGCAGGGAGGTCTAATTCCTCCTGGCCAAACTAGTGCAGTGGGGATTTAAGTTTTAACATGGAGTACAAATGCTGAGTTTCTTCATTTTTTTACTTTCAGAGAATGATAGTGCAATCAGTGCGCAAAAATATAGTAATAAACATTAAGAAATGAACACATTTTGATTCTAAATGAGAGGGGGAAAATGTAAACATCGCAGGGTTCAACTAGATTCTGAACCCCTCTAGGTACCCTTCTAGGTGCCTATTTGCCCCTCTTGACATGCTTGAGGTTGTACGCTCGTTATTGTTGTACCCTTCCTATACAGGATTTGTCCAGTCCGAGGTTCATAGTTGCCCTTGCCCAATTTTGATCTCTGCTTCCTCATGATATTCGTGTGGTATTGTTGTGATTCTAAATGAGAGGGGGAAAATGTAAACATCGCAGGGTTCAACTAGATTCTGAACCCCTCTAGGTACCCTTCTAGGTGCCTATTTGCCCCTCTTGACATGCTTGAGGTTGTACGCTCGTTATTGTTGTACCCTTCCTATACAGGATTTGTCCAGTCCGAGGTTCATAGTTGCCCTTGCCCAATTTTGATCTCTGCTTCCTCATGATATTCGTGTGGTATTGTTGTTCCAGGTATTAAATATGTATGAATACAAATTAGTCCTATCTATTTTGCCCACTTCTTTTCTTTAAACCCCAAACAGACTTTCAAAATTAATACCCGGCACTCTTTTCTGAAATTAAGAAAAGTGACCCTCCCGTAAATACAGAACGCGCATTTCTAATGTGAATAAAAATCTTTCCACAGGTAGCATCGCCCCTTCTTTACATGACGTGCCCTTCGTTTACACCCCCTGCATTCCACAGATGCAACATCTTTAATAGATAGAACAACAACAAAAAAGAACAAAGCGAATGCAGAGTAAGTAGAGGTGTCGTGGTCGAGTGGATATGTCACCGGACTGTGGATCACAAGGTCCGCGGTTCAAGTCCTTTGGCAAGACATTTGATCTACATTTGCCACTCTCCACCCAAGTGTTAAATGGGAGCCCGGTATGATCCGAAAGATGTGGTTAGATGAGCAAGTATGCGCTTATAAAAATGACGCCTGGCTGGAATGCTCCCCAGGGAGAGGAGAATGTGCATACATGGTGTGCGGGTAAGCCTGAATCCGATGACCGGGGTAATAATATATCTTTAGAGCGCTTTGAGAGGGCCCGCGGTCGTAAAATATGCTATTATTATATTCATTATCAAGACCTGATTATTTTTTAGAAAAATGTAATGTCAAGGACGTATCACATGAAATGAAAGACATAACAGCCTGTCAGGAAAAGTGAACATATTAAAAACATCTTTTTGTCCAAAATGAAACATAATGTTGCTCACTTTAGAATCGCAGAACACTCGAAAGCTTTCGTCGCTTTCCCCCAGGGACGTACATTCGCTGTCTCTCAGCAGCAAGCGTAAATTATTCAATATAATTAAAGACATTAAGTGGTAACCTTCTGTCATCATAATGTCTTCCTGGCTACCGCAGAATGAATAATTTATTGCGCTCTCCATCCCATCTCTCATCTTTATAAATTATTAACAGCGAAAAATCCGAGCCTTTTTAGTTTTCTATGTTATTTACGCGAGTAGACAAACACGACACACGCGTTGCTAAAAGCACATGTGTAAGAAGAAAAAAAATCTTCAATTAAAGAAGGCATTTTGTATATTCTTTGTATCATTTATATATTTGCTTATGTGTATAATGTGTTGTTGAATGTTTTTTTTTAACGATAATTGGAAATAAATGAATTGAAGATTGCAGATTAGTTATAATTAATTTATTTTAGGATTAAAGATCTAAAGAAGTCGAGTTCATGTACATCATCCTGGCACACTATTTGATACGATTTAAGTTAATGATATTCTGTTTTTAAATTATGACAGAAACATAAAGTACATTCCATATATTCATATCCAAAATTTGACCAAATATTGTAACATTACAAAGTACAAAATAACAAACCCATCTCAAACAACGGATTTCTCGCAAGAATATAGAAGTTTACCTGATGTCGAGGATTTCAAGAAAAACAAAGTCAATAGAAATAGACCCAAAATGTCATCCCTTGAAATAGATTATCTCACATTTTATATTCAAGACATAAAGAAGTGCATGTGAGTCCGATGAAGAAATCCGATGAAGAGATGAGAGAGAGGGAATGGAATGGTTTAAAGGCATTGTTTAACAATGTTTCCAGTTTTACAAATCTGAGATGCATGGCCTTACGTGTTATCAGTGGCTGTGATATGGTGTTATAATGAAGCCCTAAAAATTGGGCTTCAAAATGATCATGAACTGCCTCAAAAAAAAAATTAAGTCACCGGTTTTTACCATACTCATTTTCCCAAATAGACTGTAGTGTTATAAAAACCGTTGGGAAAACGGTTTTGAAATTTCGAACTCGATTCATAAATTTCTTGATAATCAGACAGGCGATCGGTTTGTAAAAGTCATGGGATTCCTGACTGACCTAAAGATTTATAATTATGATTGCAGCATGAGCTAAATCCAGGATTTTGTAATAGTTGATACCTGCTACACAATTTGCTTAACCCTTTCACGATATGTTTTTAGGGCTAAATTAATCACATAACGTTCTTCAAATTGGCAACAATTATATATTTCTTGTAATGCTACATTATTCTAATAAAATGCAACGTCTTAATAACATGTATATGGGTTATGGTTTTGTTGAAAAGTTGATTAAGGTACATTTACTAACAAAGTGACTACCCAGTCATAGACCAACTAACCCAAAAGATAATCGTGATCACGAAATACTATTTGAAAATTGCAATAATTATCCCCGAAGCTAAGTACATCCCCGAATCCCAACCATACAATTTCATGGCATAGAAGTAATTATTTCGATTAGCGAGGCGGGGAGAATTTAACCTAGAAAGAGATATCTTTAGAGTAATCACGAACATCCTTGGTCTGAAAGCGCTTTTAGTCTGATAGTAACTGGTAATAGTTGATACCTGCTACACATTTTGTTAACCCTGGCAGGATAGGTTTTTTTAAGGGCTAAATTAATCACTTAATGTTCTTCAAATTGGCAACAATTATATATTTCTTGTAATGCTACATTGTTCTAATAAAATGCGATGGCCCGTATTCTGAAGTCGTGTCTAACTCCTGTTTAACTAAACAGTTGTCTAAGTCCTGTTTAAGTCTTGTCTAACTAAACAGTTGTTTAACTACGGTGGCTAAGTTAGACAAGACTTCAGAATACGGGCCGATGTCTTTTGAAACAATGTATATACATGGGTCTTGTCGAAAGGTTGACAAAATGTTAGTTTTAATCGAAAAACTTTTTTTTTTAAACCATTCGAAGTGTTGCCAATTTCAAGATTTTTTAACTTATCTCTTCTAAACATTCCTGGCATGAAACGCCATGCGGCCATGCATCATACATGGACAAAGAATGTTTAGAAATGTTTGCCCTTTCTTTTCACGAGTATGGTTTATATTTTTAGGACTGTGAATCAATAGTTTCTGAGCTAAACCACAACATGTGGAATGCCTGTCGCGAAATGAAAAAGAATGAAAGTGTCTTTTGCTGTACTTTTATAACGTCCATCATAATTATAGAGAACGAAAATTGAGGGATTTACACTCTCTTATAATTCCCATGTCTTTTTCGAAATCAATATTTGGAAAATTGTCTAACGCGTATGGCCGTCAGATCCTTCATTGTGAAGCTATGATATTTTTGTCTTAGTGCAGTGCGCGTGTGTTTGTACTTTTGAAAGCTTTTAAAAGAGTTAAGAAAATATAACTGAATCCTCATGATTAATATGACTCAGAATACGAAAAAAGCTCCCTGATAAACTTCCGAAGCCGTCACAAAACTATAGTCATGTATACGTTATACAATTGAATGCTATAGCGTACCTTTAAAGCAAAAATTCATTTCTATATGTCTTATCCGACAGTCGAGACACATGCGCATTCAAAAGTGACTATATTAGGCGTCATTATGGTCTGCATAATCAACCACAGCGCTATAAGAATATAAACATGGTTGATATTTGTTTGATTTTGTATTTATTTTTCATGTATTTCGTCACAGATATATGAACTTATATCATTGTCACATACAATCATACATATGAATAAGGGGTTGTCATTAACACAGCTTGAACTGACGATCTCGTCATAAGTAAAATGATAATGTTCATACAATAATTATATATACAGAATATATAAACAATGCATAATGGAAGAGCGGTTGGCCAACAAAAGACTGAAAAAGAGAGAGAGAGAGAGAGATGAATGAAACGAAAGAAATTGAAATACTGAAGTCACCGTGCTCGTACCGTGTACAGGAAAGCCTTGGTACTAATTAAATAGGCTTATATAGGCCTACATAATGGATAGCACCAACCCTAATACATGGCGTGTGTATGTGTGCAAAATGTGGGTAGGGTGACTGAATTATATTTAACTTATTTTTTAATTTTGTATAGGGGCCCTATTTATAAGTAATTTGCTTCTTTGTGGTCCTGATCATATATTTGCTTTGTATTTTGTATGTTTTATGTATTCTATTTTCTATTGTATGTTTTGCTTTCATATGCATATAATTATGGTCAATAAATTCAATTCAATTCAATTTAATTCAATGGTGGGGGCAGGCAGTCAGGCAGTCAGGCATATATCATATGAAAAAATCATCATACTTCAATGCCAATGGTAATCATGCAGTGCATGACATAGGGCACTCGTTCAAATTAATTTGATACAACAACTTCCTCGAGATCGTGAAGGATGTCATATTATTACAATTTAGACATAGTATTTTGTATTTTGTTTGTTATAGCGTTTAGAGACTTCGGTGGTAAGCGCTTTATATAAGCACGGTTTATATTATGGTCATTATTATCTTGCGATCCGATAATTTCGGGCTACGAGATGGCCGAATAACCTCATATTCATTAATATTCGGCGCCGGTGTGCCCGCATACATTATTTCATATCTTATCTAGTGGCGCGATAGCTCAGTCGGTAGAGCAGTGGTCAGAAGACATTAATCCTCATTACCAGGTCCCTCGGAGAGGATCTAAAGCCGTCGGCCGTCTGGTTGCTTACTAACAAACATTTATGCTTTCTTAGCAGTCAGGTAAAATAACCACCACCAAGTAGTGTCTTGATGACAATTTTTTTTTAAAGCATATTAATAATGTAATTGTTTGACTGGCTCACTCGCTTCGCTCCCTCTCAAAACTTAGAAACAAATATGCACGAGTGTTTGACGAGTTTCAGAATGATGCACAAGTAATATTCTGTGAAGAGTGTGTGTGATAAGGGTGACCTAAAACCTATTTATTTCTGAAAAGGGTGCCGTGACTGAAAAAGGTTGAAAACGGTGGTCTAACATGTTCATATCTACTGAAGATCGTTCATAAAAGAAAACTTATTGAGTTTACTCTATTTTTTCTTGGAGATATCCATGTTTGCCTTCTTAATAGCAAGATATTTGGTTTGCAATTATCATGAATGGAAACAACTAGAGCATCCTTGACTTCTGTTCATTTAAGGTCAAACATCATGGTTCAAACAAACGCGCGAATAAAACAAAAGTATTTCATTGAATTACCTTTTTTTTATTTGCTCGTAATGACCGTCATGTTTTTTAGAGTGATGGCAAGTTATTTGGTTGGCAAATTTATTAAAATTGAACCAGAAATAGGCTCAAACTTAAAACAAGAATATCAATGTCAGACAAGAGAACTAAGAGAATTATCTCTTTGTTCTCGTAGTGATATTCATGTTTGTAGTAGCACTAACAGAATATCAGGTTCACAAAATTAATGTTAATTGACACGGATATGGCTCTTTGGATTTATATGAGGCTGCAATTAACTGAAAAATATGGGCATTTTTGTTTGTTTGGGGGGAAAAAATTCATAATGGTCCTTGATAGATCTAATTACGTTCAAGTGTAACTGTCATTAAAGCTTACAATGAATATTTGCTTACTTGTACAGGTACATACGGCTCGTCAATATGTAAATGGATTTTTGTTTGTTTGAGACATAAATTCAATTCAGTTCAGTTCATTTTTCATTCATTCTTCAGTTTAAAAGACTGTAAATGGATTTTTGTTTGTTTTAAACACGTTTAATTCAGGTCAGTTCATTCTTCAGTTTAAAAAACATGCAAACATTAAAATATATACAAAGCATTTCAAGGTAAAATACAACGTATATTAAATGAATTCATATAAAAAAAAAAAAGGGGGAGGGGGGGGGCATCATTAAAATACTGCTGAGACATGACAGGTTGATGGTCCCAAGAATTGGCAAGTTCTAACATTAATATTTCGGCGGAAGAGAAAAAGTAAGGAAAACAAGAGTGTTGGTGGTATTACTATTAGATAAGAATATTAAATTAAAAACAACTGATAAAATGTCTCCAAACCATGTGCCAAAAATAGTCTCAGAAAAATACCCTCTAAAGAATGGTCTGCTATGGTTTTCAATCTTATGATGTAGGGTTTACGTCTATTTCTTGAATTTGTTTGCATGCTGACAAAAGGATGGACAATTAATTACTCGCCAGAATGTGACAATGTACCACTTAAAGATGCGCTATTGGAAAACAAGCCGCAAAGAATATTTACAAAATGGAATTCAGTTCGTTTCCACGCGCAAGCTCTCGAAATGAATGATGGATTGAAAAATAAAGTGAATTACAAATATCTTGTATTTTCGCATGTCACTGGGATGTAATTTGGACTATACTGCTTCTTGCCTATTAACTTGAATAGCAGCTGTTTGTTGTGCTCTTTTCTCTCTTTCCCAAATGAATCTTGGCGTCTTATTTTCACATTCCTAAACAACATTTACAAAGCTTAACAATCTTTAATGTGTATTCAGTATATGAAGAAGATCATAGTTTTTTCCATGTAGAGTAGGCAATAACAAATAATGTGTAAAATATTCATACTTTACATTTCCATTTTTATTCGCCAAAAAATGCAAAAACAAACAAACAAAAAACAGACAAACAGAAATAGCTACAAGACCAATGATACTTATGAACAAATGCCTGACTTCGCTACTGTATTAGGTATAGGCATTCAAGGTACATTTGCTTATCGTCACTGACTTTTCAAACTCTCCAGATATATCATGTCTATGATATTAGATTACACATTATTTTCATAGCGATTACATTTTGCCACTCGTATTTGCTCCTTTTCTCCTCTTTAATATGTCTCTACACGACACGAAATACCTATCAGACCAATGGCAAAAAGGGGGTAGGGCTGGTCGTGCTCCCCCGAAACCAAAGTACTTGTCTTTGAATGTTTGAAGAAAAAAGTGGAGTAAAAAGCTACACCAAAATCTAATGACGTTTTGGTTACATTTTGGGGGAAATGTCCCCCCCCCCCCTTAAGAAAGTCCTGGATACGCCTACGATCTGAGGTAAGGATGTAGGTCTCCAATAATTAATATTGAAGGGAGTGTGACACAGATAAATTTCCTTCCACTTGGGAGAAAACGAAGACCTGCAATCTCTATGACGACCTCGTTATTCGTATTCGGTTTTAAAAAGTCGAAGCCATTTTCTCCGGACACACTCGGGACTAGAATTACATAAAGCATCATGATTTTCATCTTGTCATCTGGGAGAATTCGAAGATATTTTAATTGAACTTGTCAATCAGGGACCTGTTTTAAAAAGAGTTTCGATTGGCTCAAATTTATTGCAAATGTGTACTTAAAGAGAAGGTTGAGTTTTGGGAAGAGGTGAAAAATAATTTGTGAGCGTTATCATTATTATTATGCAAGTGTGGAAGAACATCAGATAAGACATGTTCCCTGGAAAGCATGGCTCTTCAAATGCCTTCATATTCTAAATATGTCATGAAACATCGTAAAAATCCAGGGTAGGATTTTTACGCCACGTGTTCGTGTAGTCCCATATACATCTTTCTGTGTACAGTGTTTGTAACTTTACCAAGACTTGGCCAAATTTCTTATCATTTTGATGATTCCAGAACCTTGCAATACACACACATTCTGCTAGATGATCAACCTTTTCTGGTCGATTCCACACCGTTTCTTTCACAATGCAATCGCATGACCAGAACTCAACTTCATCTATAAGATTATTATCCAACACACGAAAACCCCAATTAGCTAATGGCCAATGCTTTACTTGTGTTTTGCGTAACCCCTGTTTCAATTATCTTTCCAAAGTGGATTTTAAATAAAAATCATTGAGGAAGTTTAAAAGATAAATAGGTTCACATGGTATATCCTTGCGTAGTGCCCACTGAGAGCCAGAAGGTCGTAAACTCCGTGAAACATGAAAAACTAAAAGCCATTCTGGCTGTCAGCCGATTATTGTATGACCCTTGTCATCACTGTCCGTGGTCTTGAATAACGCTAGAAAGTCATTCGTGAACAACGGCAACGTCATGTTTCTACATTACACGAAACGGATCGATTGTAAGGGTCAGCGCAAGTAATAATCATTCTTAACTTCTGTCATCTCTCCGTTCTTCAAAGTCATTTCTAAATTGCTGTGGATTTCTAATTCTGTTATTGTTTTCTTAGCTCGGACAGACGCGCATCACTACCATTCTGTAATTAACAAATCGTCTTAGGGTCAGCCATGCGAATCAGATGATTACTGTTTTGCTCGATTTCATTTGGACCTCTCTAATTGCACCTTCACACCATTTTCCCTGCGCTGCAATGTTTAATTCCTTATATATCAAAATATTTTATTGTTGTTCTGTTGAGGAACAGTGAGGATCTTGAAATGAAGTTTAGGGTAATCTTCTAACCAACCCTTACCCTAACACCAGCCCATAATGTCATATCATACGAAAATAGCTATGGAAGTTTATGACCAACAATTCATTGATATGACTTCATGGTTTGGAGAACAAATAGCGTGGCACACATTAGGTCTAGGTTTTGAGGGAGAAACTAGAATCATGAGGGGTGGGGGGGGGGGGCGGGGGGTGAGGGATCGATCTTACTCAGTAGATAGAACTCGGGCCAACAAGGCCAGAGGCGTGGGGGTAGCCTGGTTTGAGACATTGATGGGGCACTATGGGGGAGGGGGCGACCTTCTTATGCGACATAAGAATGTCTCCGATTAGGGGAAGTGTGCGGGAGTGGTCGTTTCACCTCCTTTTCAGTGTTGCCTCCCCTTTTCTCTATCTCTCTTTTTCTTTCTCTCTTTATCTCCCTCTATTCAATTCCTATATTTTCTAGCATTTTTTGTCATTTGCCACCGTGAACTTCTCCAATGTAAATGATCATTATGACGTCATCTTTCCTCCGAGGCGAGCATGATTGAAATCGATCAGTACATTCAAATGCTGACTGATTGAAATTGGCGGCATTTCAAAGACGTGTACAGCAGAACTCTCACTGCGCATGTCTATTCACGAATAAGAACCATCCCCACTCCCAACAATAGGCATTATTTAATTAGTCTTAGAGGCATGTTCTAACATACCTACTAAGGAGTAACCCGGGCCCTAACCATAAACCTACCTGACGCACAGTTATGCAAAACATGGTATGTAAATTAGTTACTTTAGCTACATAACGTTAGTTTGTACTTTTCTATTAAAACATGCCTCTACAACTGATTAAATAATGCCTATTCCCTTCCCCACCCTCTTTTACTTACCATAATATACAGATGGGAGAGCTATTCATGGGTATGGCTAGTTAATATGAAGGCTTATATTGTACAAGTCGTCTATATGCATGTATGGGTTTTGTCATTGTTATAGGGATGTACTGCACAAGTACGTCACAGTTTACTCTACTGATTTATGTATCGAAACTCGACCATATTTTCGATAATCTTGACACAATGCTTGCCGAGCGGGTCTAAAACACAAAGATGATGTTTTGTTGGAAAAAGATAAACACTCAGACATCGGTCTATCTCCTGCTGTATCAAACTCTACTAAAAGCAATCTTGAACCCAGTATCAGGTTTAGATTAAAGTGTATAACGGACCATTATGGCGTGAGTTATTCTTTATGTTTCGGCCTTTAGGAGTACATTCCCCCATGCTATTTCATACATAATATATCGTGGTTTAGTCTTCTAATTGATTGCCTCTTTAAATATCCATTATTGTTCCAGCAGGGTGATCAATATCACCTATAAAATTGTTATACTTATCGTCAGGCTGGGATATAGTCGTGTCACTTGTCGGATGTGTGTGTTTGTTCTAGCTGACCATGCAACATTGATAGGGGCATTGATAATTAATATTAATGGATGTACTACCAGTATAACAAAAACATGTTATCAAAAGTATATATGACCCGTTGACAAAAGACTTAACTCCGTTTCGTTGACAATCAGCCATACCATGCATGAAGTCTTTCGTCTACGGCTGATTGTCAACGAAACGGAGTTAAGTCTTTTGTTAATTCAGTTTGTTGCTCCGGAAGGCAGCCAATGAAAACGAATTCGTTTAATAAAATTATGGAAATGCAAGCACTACTTTAAACAAACAGAACTTTGTTATTCCTAGCTCATTTTTCCTGATTGAGGTGTCATATGAAAGGGCAGAAACTCAACTTTTTGGAAATGTGATTTTCTCTTTGAAATTCAGATACCGTCCGCCAAACGACTTTTTGGTTTCCTGTCTTCAAATTGCTTTTAATCACTCATGCATGAAATATGCATCATATGAGTTGCATCAAATGAAAGAGGAGGATCTCAGCTTTACAAACATGTGTCATTTATTACTATAAATGTGACTAAGTTATGATAAAACATCGATAAAACATCGATTATAATAATCGGGAGCGCCAGGAGAGTCAAAGCTGACTGACATGAGCGCTATACAAGAACCCATTATTATTATTATTATTATTATTATAATTCTCGGTTTCGTTTTTTCTGGGTCGCACTGTATATATGTCAAATTATTTTTTTGTCTCCACCCTAGTAATCTCGATCTTTAGACATATTCATAATGATTTTATGTTACCTCTATCATCAGTCTCTCCTGAAGAAAAAAAAACACCTGATTCATAATCGTCATATTGTTCCTAGTCTCTCTATTAAATGCTTTTTTCTTTCACTTTTAAAACGAGCAATAGAATTGTCTGTTTTTAACATGTTTAACACACTTGGGTGGAGAGTGGCAGATGTAGATTATTGTCTTGTCAAAGGACACTAGTGCCGCGCCGGTGCTCGAACCTACGACCTTGACATCTTAAGTCTGTTTTCTGGTTGGTTTCTTCTCCTTCTTCTTCTTCTTCTTCTTCTTCCTCTTCTTCTTCTCTCTTTCGGCTCTTTTAAAATAAAATGATTCACTGACTCTTCTTTATGCTCTAATATATTTTGGTGTAAGGAGCAAACTGTAATTCCCCTTGCACTTTTTTCTTTCTTTTTGTCTCCTTTTTTTTCTTTTTCTCGTCATGCCCGTGCCCCCCCCCCCCCCCCCGTTACTTCTACGCCCCTGTATTCGGAACCTTTAAAGTACACTGTTAAAACAAGTATTAAAAAACTGCGGGTTAAAAATTTGTTGATTAAAAAACGCTCAACGTTGGTTAAAAATGTAGTGTTGATTAAAATTTACTTTTAATCTTGCGTTGGTTAAAAACAGTGTTGATCAAAATTATTCCTTTTAACCTATGTTGGTTAAGTCTAAGTCGTTGGCAAAAATTGTAACCCAGCATGGATTAAAAACAAAATTCCGACAGTAATGAAAGCCCCCTTCCGGTTAAAGTTTAATCAATGTTGATTAAAGTACTGGTCACGTGACCCAACGGAACGATATCGAAGCGCGTAGCTAGCGATCGCTCGACATACAAATAAATTAAGTACATGCAAAGTACATGCAGTTTACGCGTGCGACAAAATTAACAATGGAGGTTGTCGCGAGGACCTGAGAAATGGGGGTTTGGACGGTCTTATCTCCGTGTTTTCAGGTAAGAAATTATTTTAATATTATCATCATCAATTCTAAGATTGTAAGGATGAAGTGAAATAAGGTTCTTGCTCAAATCAAAAACGATTTGTGTCCCCTAGGCTGTACGTAGCTCAACCAATAAGCCGGGCCAATAAGTAACATTTTGATTGCACCGTGCACCTGGCTAACGTAAGCGCACACACACACTCATCAGTCTGCAAGATTCTTCAACCGTGAAGGAGGCAGACCCAATTAAAGAAGGAGAAGTGTAGGCCTATTACGGATCACCTACCCAAATTGCATGCATGAATAATAATCTTATTTTTTAAATCTAATCGTATCTAATTGTTTAAAACAATTAAATATAAAATAAGATGTCATCATAAAGTGAAACGTCTTTGCATGCAATTTGGGTAGGTCATCCGTTACACTTACTGGCTGAGCTACAACCTACGGGCCGGGACACAAAGCGTTTTTAATTTGAGCAAGAACCTTATTTCACTTCTTCCTTCCAATCTTAGCATTGATGATAATCATATTAAACCATTTCTTACCTGCAATCACGAGGATAAGACCTCCAAACCCCCGTAAGTTTAACCAACAGTGGTTATAACTGTAACCAACAACCCACTAAAGTTTAACCAACATCGTGTGAATCAAAAAATAATTAACCTACAATGGTTACAATTTTAACCAACGGCCCATGTAAGTTTAACCAACAACATGTGAATCAGCCCCGAACAAAGCATAAATAACCAACAAAAGATTAAAATTTTAATCAACAAATGGTTAAAGTTTAATCAACACCATTTTAACCAACATTGAGCAAATTTTTTTAACCAATAATTGATTAAAATTTGTAATCAACCACAGGTTAAATTTTAATCAACAGGCTGTTGGTTAAAGTTTAACCAACGATTGTGTGATTCACCTGGTAATCCGTGGTTGATTAAAATTTTAACCAACTTGATTAAAAATTGTAATACTTGTTCTAACAGTGTATAATTTAAACTTAATTGCAACCTTTTGTACTGTGGAGGTTAAAGACAAATATCTACGTTGGCCATATCTTATTGTTGAAAAAAGAAGAAGATATATATCATTCTAGAAATGCTTTTCCAGACTACAATATTTTGTCTACGTATGGAAAGCCATTTTTCTCCGTACTTTGATATGAAATGTTTCGTGCGGAACTGTTGTCTGATATCGGCGTCATAATCAGACATAGCAAACACTGTCGCACGTAACCAAGCAGATTCACTCTAGAAAGGTGAGACGGAAAAAGAACCTAGAAAGCTCCTAATGGAAAATAGTTGTTCATGTCTAATGGAAGACAATTAAATTGATAAATAGAAACTAGGGCCTATTATATAGAACATGCTTGATATGGCAAACTACCTTTCGTTCCCCATTCCCCACCGCTTAAGTACATCCTGGACACATTTTTCCTTCAAACACATTCATCAGTTAAACTCACCCTAGATTTTCTGTTATTTTCTTCATATATATATATATATATATCAATTTACAGATGGAAAATATACGTGTGCATAGCTCATTTGAAGTCTCTAACAGCATGGCCATTTGTTGAAGACACTAAATTGTAGCATGTAAACATGTCCTATTAATAATAGTTGGCAATGTTCAACTCCACAGTTAGATATAGCATATGCATACTAGCATGATTTATCAACTTCATTTTATTGCCAGACATTGACAACTCATACCACATTTCTGGTTGGCATTATAAAGGATTGAGTTTGGATTGAGTTTTGGGCTTGGACATATATATATATAGTGTGAATATAGTTCAATATCCTCCCCGAATTAGAATGAGAGAGTGAGAAAATTGGAAGAGAAGGAGAAAGCAATATGATTCAAACAGTTTGTAAATCTGGTTTTCTTGGGATATTTATGCCGCCATATTTACCTCTTGTACTGTGCTGTGTGATATACATTTAAAGGGGCAACATTTCTCAACTTCCTTTTGGGTTTTTTCCCCATAATTCTGAGGACTTTAGAGACAAAATTGAAATTTCCGAAACCAGTTATTCTGGTAATTGACAAAATACATAATGTAAGCGAGAGGAGGTACAAATGGAACATTACATATTATCTCGATATCGATGACCAAGGATCATATAAAAGGCGCCGTTAGCAGATCCAGTATTAATTTTGAGGGCACAGGTCTTTAAAGAAAAAGTACGAGCCCCCCCCCCCCCCCCCCCCCCGCTCTTTACAAAAAGGGGGCCGGTATGCGTGGAAACAGGGCGACAAGCTTTGTCATTCAGGTGTGCTGTAGAAGATACCAGAGTCAGCTCGTAGGCGACGACAGAGCGGACATTATGCTGCTAGAGTAGACCGTGTAACATTCTCCTCCCGACCCGATGGTTTCACGGGGAGGGCGTGTGATCCCTTCAACTCTCTGGACCCGTCATTTAGTGATCATCTGATTAGGAATATAGAAAGTAGATTGAAATCAATATCGTTAATTTTGAAGAATAAAAAAAACAGCAGACAATCAAATCATCATTTTGACACCATGTCACGCGTGTATAATTTGTTATTCCCCCGTGGCCTGGCGTCGAAATTGTCACATGATCGCTCTTACTATCACGTGATCTTGTGATAATATATTTACCCTTCTTGATTTCCCTAGAGAAAGTGCATAACCGATTTTCCTTCATTAGTATAGTCTGGATGTCAAGTTTGATTTAACATTACCAAGTGCATTTAATGTGTCGTCGGGTAGCAGTTTAGTAGAAGAGCCGTTTTGAAGGTTATCGTCAAGGACAAGCTCCGGTATGCAATGCATGTGACACATGAATCGGAATTATTTTGTTTTCCATTTATGCGTTTGCTCTTGTATATTTACAACGGGAGTAATGACCGGGTTAAAACAACAAAAAAAAAAAAAAAAATGGCTCTTTTTCCAGAATTTTAACAGAAGTGTACTGCTCCGGGGCTCATTCGCTGGTAGAGGTGGTAGACGTGTCGCGGTCTAGCGGATACGTCAATGGACTATGGATCACATGGTCCGCGGTTCGAGTCCCGCCGCGGCACTACAATGTCCTTCGGAAAAACATTAAACTGGATTTGTCACTCTTTATCAAGGTGATGTAAATTGGTACCCGGTAGAAAGAATACATCTCGAATGCTAGTGCGCCTTATCAGGGCAGCTCGGTTAATGACGGTTTAATAATAGTAAAGCGCTTAATTTGTTATCGTCTCACCCCTCCCCCCGGCAAATACTGACTAAAGACTGCAACACACTTTTAGGCTCTGGAGGGCCAAGAGTGCAGCGTTTATATTAATACAAAAATCTTTCGCTCGGTTGCTACGATCCCTTGCATTACATCTTTCATAATGTAAAGTCATTTTGTAGAAAATCTCGCATTTCGTCCCCCCCCCCCCCCCACGGATCATGAATAGGAATCGCCGCCCCTGAGTATCGTTATATCAGTAAGTGCGCCGTAGGAATAGGCCTACTACTAACAAAACGATCGCAGAGACTTTACGAAAAATCAAGCACATCAATTCAGTAGCCTTGTCTATAACCTTTGCGAACATTACATTGAGTCATTAAATGATCCAAACATGATTTGTGTAGTATATTTTCAACGGGGTTATTGAAATTTCCCTCAAGTCCATTTCTCTAAAGTCTTTGAGAGCTTATTTTGTTATTATTTGTTATTTGCCTTTTATTCATTTTCTCCACACAGGATTGGAGAGATGAATTCTTGGTATGGGATCCAAAAAACTATTCTGACGTCACAAAGTTAGAGATTCCCGAAGCGATAATTTGGAAGCCCGATATCCAACTATATGAAAAGTACGTATGCCGTTAATATTTGTATTATTATGAAAGCATATTCTTTACAGTAACTAGTGTAACAACCATTTTCACGGACTATCACCCCGGACAGGTATCCTCATGACAACTACCCCGTGAGCCAATGACCCCGGACAATAAACCCCGTACAACTGCCCAGATATATCTTCCATTGGGGACAACTATACTCTCAGGGGGGTGTTTCACAAAGATCCTAAGTTGAACTTATCTGTAAGATGGACTTAACAATTATGGAAAGCCGTTAGCATCCTTGAAAATATTTTGTAAAAGTTATTTCAAAAGGCATAAAATGTTGATTCAAATCATTCATATTTTTTATTATCATGGGAGATTTCATGTTCTTGATGTAGAATTTATGAAAAGTCTAAAATAATTTAATTTTTGCTTTTGAATATATTTCATTATAAGACAACAAATGGCTCTCCATAATATTTAAGTCCAACTTAGAGTTAAGTTCGACTTAAAATCTTTGTGAAACACCCCCCTGGAATCTACCCCTAAGACCACTATACCTTAAAAAAAAACTACTCTCAGACAAGTACCCTGGAATAATTGCCCTATGGAAAACTACCCCAAAAAACAAATACACTCTGGAAAGCTATCCACTTGGACAACTATCCACGTGGACAACTACCCTCGAGGACAACTTCTCCCGTTGTTGTTTTCTAATCTGTGAAGTACATTTTTTCCGGGTGTATTTTCCTACTGTGTAAATGTAGAGTGGTTATTGTCAAAGGTGCAGTTGTTCCAGGGATACCTATTTTTGGAAAAAAGAATGGTAAAGAAATAATTCTGTATTCACTAATGAAATATTACCACGTGATAACGCGAAAACTGAACGATGCAATGCTCAAGATGCTTTTTTCTCACTCTTAATTTACATCGTCTCTTTGATGTCGGAACAGCGTCAACAAGGAATTCCTTCGATTGTCAGAGACGAAGCTCCTGGTAGATCACGAGGGCTATGTGACGTGGTACGCGCCCATGATCTCGACAAGTTCCTGTCGTGTTAATGTCAGGTACTTCCCCTTCGATACCCAGAAGTGCAACCTCTCCTTCAGCTCCTGGGTGTACGCCATGGATCAGATGGAGCTGTACCTCTCCAACAAAACGGAAGCTACTCAGGTGGGTTTGTAGGTGGGGAAGGGGTGAGAAAGGAGACAGAAAGAGAGTAGTAGAAGGGGACGTGTGTGTAGGTGGGTTTGTGGGAGGGGAAGGGGTGAGAGGGGATACAGAAAGAGAGAAGTAGAAGGGGACGTGTGTGTAGGTGGGTTTGTGGGAGGGGAAGGGGTGAGAAAGGAGACAGAAAGAGAGAAGTAGAAGGGGACGTGTGTGTAGGTGGGTTTGTGGGAGGGGAAGGGGTGAGAGGGGAGACAGAAAGAGAGAAGTAGAAGGGGACGTGTGTGTAGGTGGGTTTGTGGGAGGGGAAGGGGTGAGAAAGGAGACAGAAAGAGAGAAGTAGAAGGGGACGTGTGTGTAGGTGGGTTTGTGGGAGGGGAAGGGTGAGAGGGGAGACAGAAAGAGAGAAGTAAAAGGGGGCGTGTGTGTAGGTGGGTTTGTGGGAGGGGAAGGGGTGAGAGGGGATACAGAAAGAGAGAAGTAGAAGGGGACGTGTGTGTAGGTGGGTTTGTGGGAGGGGAAGGGGTGAGAAAGGAGACAGAAAGAGAGAAGTAGGGGACGTGTGTGTAGGTGGGTTTGTGGGAGGGGAAGGGGTGAGAGGGGAGACAGAAAGAGAGAAGTAAAAGGGGGCGTGTGTGTAGGTGGGTTTGTGGGAGGGGAAGGGGTGAGAGGGGATACAGAAAGAGAGTAGTAGAAGGGGACGTGTGTGTAGGTGGGTTTGTGGGAGGGGAAGGGGTGAGAGGGGATACAGAAAGAGAGAAGTAGAAGGGGACGTGTGTGTAGGTGGGTTTGTGGGAGGGGAAGGGGTGAGAGGGGATACAGAAAGAGAGAAGTAGAAGGGGACGTGTGTGTAGGTGGGTTTGTGGGAGGGGAAGGGGTGAGAGGGGAGACAGAAAGAGAGAAGTAGAAGGGGACGTGTGTGTAGGTGGGTTTGTGGGAGGGGAAGGGGTGAGAGGGGAGACAGAAAGAGAGAAGTAGAAGGGGACGTGTGTGTAGGTGGGTTTGTGGGAGGGGAAGGGGTGAGAGGGGATACAGAAAGAGAGAAGTAGAAGGGGACGTGTGTGTAGGTGGGTTTGTGGGAGGGGAAGGGGTGAGAGGGGATACAGAAAGAGAGAAGTAGAAGGGGACGTGTGTGTAGGTGGGTTTGTGGGAGGGGAAGGGGTGAGAGGGGATACAGAAAGAGAGAAGTAGAAGGGGACGTGTGTGTAGGTGGGTTTGTGGGAGGGGAAGGGGTGAGAGGGGAGACAGAAAGAGAGAAGTAAAAGGGGGCGTGTGTGTAGGTGGGTTTGTGGGAGGGGAAGGGGTGAGAGGGGAGACAGAAAGAGAGAAGTAGAAGGGGACGTGTGTGTAGGTGGGTTTGTGGGAGGGGAAGGGGTGAGAGGGGAGACAGAAAGAGAGAAGTAGAAGGGGACGTGTGTGTAGGTGGGTTTGTGGGAGGGGAAGGGGTGAGAGGGGAGACAGAAAGAGAGAAGTAGAAGGGGACGTGTGTGTAGGGGGGTTTGTGGGAGGGGAAGGGGTGAGAGGGGAGACAGAAAGAGAGAAGTAGAAGGGGACGTGTGTGTAGGGGGGTTTGTGGGAGGGGAAGGGGTGAGAGGGGAGACAGAAAGAGAGAAGTAGAAGGGGACGTGTGTGTAGGGGGGTTTGTGGGAGGGGAAGGGGTGAGAAAGGAGACAGAAAGAGAGAAGTAGAAGGGGACGTGTGTGTGTGTGCGTGTGTGTGTGTGTGTGAGAGAGAGAGAGAGAGAGAGAGAGAGAGAGAGAGAGAGGAGCCTTTGGGCTCTAAAATTTGTGACAGGGGACACAATTATTAAAACACAACTAGAATGGCGACAATTCTGTTTCATTTGTGTTGTTAAGATCTGACAGGATTTCTTCTGATACTGTATATGAATTAACCCGCCAGTTAACCCCACTCAGACTGCAACAGGCAATAACACCCACGCTTATATTGTAAAAGGATGCACAGTTAATGGGTATGGCCCTATAGGTAATTGTTCTTGGCTCGGGTCAGCTGCTCAATGTTATCTTTCTTAGCTTTTTCCCTGGATCGCTTTGGATTCGACGATTCCATTAGGACCGTGTAATCAATTTTAAGATAACACTTTCTCTCTCTCTCTCTCTCTCTCTCTCTTTTTAAAGAATATTTTCATGGGTAATGGCGTCTGGAACCTGGCCAAGGTACTCCGGACACAGAAGTTCCACAAATACGACTGCTGTCCAGCCCAATACATGTCGGTCGTCTACACCATAGTGCTAACTCGGACCTATGCCTTCTATCTCTTCAACATGATCATCCCAAGTATTACCCTCTGTTTGACCAACACCCTGGTGTACCTTATTCCTCCGGAGTCGGGTGAGAAGGTCCAGTTTGCCGTCAGCAACCTCCTGGCCTCCATCTTGTTCCAGCAGCTCATAGCCACCACCATGCCGCCCTTGGGTGATGAGCTCCCGCTGTTAGGTAAGAGTTTCGTATGGTTGTGCGGAGTACTGCATTATGCCCTTGGCGCACGTGGCGTAATTTGCCTCACGTACGACTGCGTCAGTGACTGGCGCAATCATTGATACGCCATGTCAGTGTGTATGAATGCAAAATTAACAATTCAAACATTGCTAACGCACTGTGCACGTTGCGTCACGATGCGTCGGTGCAACCTACACTAATCAAGCTTACCAAAGCAAATAGCTCATGCGCCAATAATCACTGTAATATTTGCACTGTTCATTTTTATATAAAAGTGAGATGTGAATTCACACTAAATTTACTGCAGTTTTAGTATTGCAGCAGGCCTCTTTTAGAACTAAATGACATATTTCTATTCGTAGGAATATAATTCCCTAGGAGTCTCAGTTATGTAGAAATACTTTAAGCATGCTTGACCACAGGTTTCTGGACACCCCCTAAACGAGCATTTCTTCTGCAGCCAAAATAAAACCTAATTGAATATTTCGAGCGGTTTTTCCAAAATTCACACACTGAACGGGTATTTAACAAAAGTGTACTCCTTAAAACAAGTATTGTAAAATTAAAGCCTCTTGAGAATTTTGCAGCGCGATATAGGGATTGCTATTTCAGTCGTTGACAATTTAAAATAAATTCCGTCATTATTCCTTTCTTTGAAAAAAAATATTACATTTCTTCGTCGTCATAAGCCCCCCGTCGTAAACAAACAATTCACATGCTGGTACGCGAAGTATAGGGGCTTTGTATGTGTTTTTACATAAGCAAGCTGACGTAACCGAAAGTTATAGACAACCGGCTTCCCGACAAGCTTTTAATTCGGAGTTGGGATCTAGAAAAAATACCCCTAAATGCGTACAGCTGTATTTAGAAAAACTACCCTCTTTCTTGAAAATTGACGTTTTTCAAACCCGTCAAACACGGCATCGCACGAAACGCGTCCACTCTAAAAAAAAATAAAAAAAACACCCCTTAATAAGCGTTTTCTAGGTCACGCATGCTTACAATATTTATATTTGACTGCGACTCCCAGGGTAATTCCGGGACCAGCTCAGCATTAGTAAATGGATTTTCCTCCTTGAAGTACATTACTCATTACAGATGTTTGAAAAATTGGCAATTGATCTGTAATTAATACACCCGTGAAGCTTATAAACATTCATTTTATCTCTCCCCCGTTCCTCTCCCACTCACTCATTTCTTTCACATTTCATTTTCATTAATTACCACAGGAATCTTCTTTCTCTTCATGGTAATGTGCAGCTGTTTCTCGATCGCCTTCAGCATTCTCAGCTTGCAACTCTACAACAAGAAAGGCGAGAAGCCCGTTCCCGCTTGCTTACGAAAGCTCATTCTTCTCACGCATCCGGTCGCGCATCGCAGACTCCTGCACCGCGTCAGCACCATGCGAGCGATGCGCTTACCCCACAACGGCCAATCAGAACACAAGAGCGAAAACACGTCATCGGCGTCGAAAGAAGATGCAGACGTGGAGGAGACCCATATTAAAAAGTCGGATGTCGACAATGAGAATAATACTGAACTGGAGAGTCAGGCAAAGACAAAAGAGAAAAGTACACTTCAGGGTCATGGGAGAAGGCGTCAGTCTGCCAGTTTCAAGCGGGATGTAGTCATTGAGGAATGGAGGCTGTTAGCGAGGGTTGTCGACAAAATGGTATTCACGCTGGTCCTTATTCTTACCTGTGCCGTTTTGTTGTCGCTTTTAGTCGGATTTGCGAATAAAAAGGAATAATGCTGCAACCAAATATTGAAATAATATCATAAAGCTGAGGTATCAGTCAACAATCACCATCATCGTCATCACCATCGTTTAACGTGTGGTTGAACGTTTCATTTCCCTGATGGCCCTTCTCTAAACCTTCTGGTCTTCAGCATCCGCGCGAATGGGGCCAGATACTCTCAAGACTTCTTCTAGCATGTCCTTCCAGGTCTACCAAGGTCTGCCAAGGAGTTTTGAGCCCGCAACCTGGAAATCCATTGCTATCTGAAGCCAATGGCTTTCCTCTCTCCTAAACACATGGCCATACCATCTCAACAGCTAGCTACCTAATGCATGTTGCACACAAAGCGCCCTTTGCTGTTGCAGGACTGCGTCAGCGACTGACACAGACCTTGATGCGCCACGTGAGAATGAGCTGAGATCGCACACAATGTTGATGCAAAATAAACAGTGCAAAGGCTTACTGGTGCAAACAAAGATTGCCTCAGTGGTCTCAATAAGCGCAGTTGATAACGCAATCGAAAACAGAAGTTTTAACTGAGTGCACCAGTCACGGACATTCAACATTCATGTATATCCAGATCAGACAGCGAATCTAAGCACAGACGCGTTCTCTTTTCACAACCCTAATTCACTAAATCTACATATATTTATTAACGCATACCAATAGCATGGCCTTACATTTGTATTTTCCTTTAACCATGTTAAATTGTGGAATGATTTCGTTTTCAAAGAAGATATCAACTGACGCATCGTTTTACATGACCCGTAACGTTGGTGTAGGACCTTCACCGCTTGCGTCAATACCTTGCGTCTGTGTAAACAGATTACGTATGTACCTTAATTTACATCAAAGCTCGAATCACGTGCTGTTATTTGTTTCATCATATTTTTGTTGTTCTCAGACATTCATCGCTTTCAATTTTGTGCTAAATCAGGTCGCATTTCACCAAAACACCAACTTGTCTTTCATGCTCCGTGGAAGCCAAGATCAAGTATAAAAATGCATTATTCATACACAAATAATCTCAACCAGCAGTCTAGGCACTCACAATGTAAGTTTTGCTCTTTTAGGTCCCGCTCCTTATTTTTAGATCCACGTACCGCCAAGATTGATCGTAACGTCACTTGAATAGTAATGCTATCATCTACGTTATCATAACTATATTATTAGGAGTTCTTGGCAGGGGCGGCACGGGACTGCACCCCTCCCCCGTTCGAATGGTAGAACTGTCAATATTCTCTGGAATACATTTCTTCAAGCCCAGCTTTTAAAGAGGTTCACTTTTCATTTCTGTAGGTAATGATTTACAGCACATTCTTTCATGTCATTAATTAGTATGATGCAGGATTAACCCATTGGCTACTGAATTATCTAAGGGTGCGTTTAAGCTCAATTTTGAAGGCAGAATGAGCGATTTGAAACGCACATCGTAAACACTCATCGTAATCGCAGTTCCACGGTGTACTGTTTATGCTCACTTCTGTGGCTCCTCCAGGTAATTCTCTCTGGGTGGCCTTAATTGGCCTTGCAGCTGGATTCGCAAACCTTCACTATGCATGCTACGTAGACCCTACTAGAGGTCAGTGCGTTGAACCCATTTAAACGCGTTTACAAATTGTAAACGCACCTTTTTGTGAGTTTACGATCGGCGATCGGGATCGCCGTTTTTCGGTGATTCTACAAAAGTGAGAAAGGACGCAACCGTGTTTTAAACTAAACGCGTAACAGATGCCTGATTCTGGCCAGAAAAAGTTGAGCATCAACACGCCCTAATTCCAATAGGCTTAACACATCGACCCCTAGGTTCCAGTAAGCAACGGCTCAATTATAACCACATGACTTAAAGAAATGTTAAATGTTCTGCAAGACGCATTGTGCATTGGAATCTTTCATCGAACTCAATAAAAAGCAATCAATCATTTTAAAACAAGATCTTACCCCATAAACCAGATGACGCAATGAGTTTGTAAATATTGTATCATGCATTATTAATACTACCATGAAATAATGTCACTTTGAAAACAATGATTTTTACTCTTAATTCAAACTTCATACACCGATAAATATCTTGGTAGAAATATTTAACATTTTTTAGACCACTTCTTTCAGTTGGGACTATATAAACACAAGTGGCCTGGGTTTTTTGTATTCCAAACTTTTAAATAACTTCTAGTCACGACATACATTATAAGGGCAGTTAAGGACCATTTCTTACCCGGGAACATTTCTATTATCATTATATTCTACACTGATATGAAAAGAAGGAGAAACCTCACAAATATTGTTTTCCTTAACCAGAACTCGGCATTCTCTGTAGCGGAACTGAGTTGTCCCATCTTGATCACAGTGAAAAGTGGAATTATATGAACGTACAACACATATTTGAATAAATATATAATTATATCTATTAAAATAACATTTAGTAAATATTACTTTTATTATGTTACATATCGCGTAATAGATATGGATAGCCGGGGTAATGATATGATTGCGGGGCCCTCAGGGATAACAGTATTAATACTGATGAAGCTACCTTAGGTAAACAAGACATATTATCATTATTAGTAGTAGTATCATTATTAGTATTATTATTATTATAACGATTATTATTACTTCATTATTATTATTATAAGGTTAGACATGTAGTTTGCTGTTTTAGCAACCCTTTGTAACGATCATCATCATAATAATCACGGAATGTGTTATAGATACTTTTTTATGCTTTACGCTTTTGGTACATTTTAAATATTTCTATTTTAAGTCGCTGCTGGAACGAAAGTCTGCATTTTATGAAATGAAATCGATGAATTTGATTTGAATTGAATGAAAATGCAACAAAAACATAATAATCCCGGGCTACTACTAGCATGGACTGGAATTTTCTTTCAATTGTCTTGATAATTAAATGTATCAAACAACAGTTTTAGATTTTCTACGTGTTTGATTGCACCTTTGTTCAAATAAACATAACAGGTACGCTGTCTTTGCATTAACGTGTGTTTTTCCTCTTATCTTGCCCTTTATTCCAAATTTAATTATCTGGTCATGCGATTGCATTGTGAAAGAAACGTGGAATCGATTAGAAAAGGTTGATCATCTAGCATATAAGTATTGGTGTGTACTGCAAGGTTCTGGAATCATCAGATATTTGGCCCAGTCTTGGTAAAGTCTACACGGTCTACACGGTCTTGGGACTACATGATATCTATCCAGTCCGGATAGATATGATAATTTACCAAATATATCAATTAGTAGGCGGTTTCCCGGCAAAATTTGTATCATCACGTATTAGTCAAAAAATATTCTTTCACATGATTGGTAATAAGAGCTTCCATTTCATTTTTTGAGAGGGGGGCGTTTCCAAAACTGGTCTATACTGGTTTATCACAAGTACATATTACGTAATCCGAACATGACTGTTGGATATACAATAGGGTATTAAAATTGCCCTTGATTTGATTCTTCGAAAGTATTTACGATCGTGTTACAGGTGTACTTGATATGATAAATAATTTATTTTATGGACGTAATGATACCATTAATATTTCCGTTTAAATATGGAGTGCTCATTCATTTTACAATCAATATCAAAATGTAAGTAACCGGATACGCTGGGATGGAAACTTGCTGGTAATATCATATCATAGGAATTTTATGTATACAAGGGTACATGCGCGTACGCAGGGGGTGGTTTTGGGGGTCGAACCCCCCTTCAAGTTTGTTTGTGTGTGTATTGTGGGGAACCCCCCCCCCCTCATTTAAAAACAAAAACAAAAAAAATTGTGCTAATGGGTGACCCAAAGTAGGTGACCTTACCTCCTCCCCCCCCCCCCCCCCCCTCCCCCGACGGTACGAAATATCGATCGGCCAATTTTTCAAATTTTCGGGACAAAAAAAGAAGAAAACAAGTGCTCTAACCCCCCCCCCCCCCCCCCGCTTATTCAGCGACTGGCTGAGTCGTTGCGAAATTTTCGGAGCGATTTTCAAATTTTAACCCCCCCCCCCCCCCTTCGAAAAAAATCCTGCGTACGCGCCTGCAAGGGTATACAAAACGTGCGATTGAACTCAGTTACTGGATCATGCAATTGCTTGCAAGGCATTGAGAACTTTTGTTCGATATACTTCGATTCAGATCCATCGCGACTCCTTTAAAAAAAGGACAAAGATTTCGTCTCATCTGAGTTATATTTCAATCAAATAAACCCTAGAAATATATCAAATTAACGAATAGTGCGAATTTATATTCGAGAGAACTTGCAGTAGATAACATAGATTCAAGTAAATGTATGACACAATTTATTTGCTTCTCTGTAGGGGCGGCAAATGGGATTTTTTATATTTTTTATTACAGAAAGAGGGTTATTTAAATCCCATCCCGACACTAAAATCCCTCTGGCAAGACATTAACCCACAGTTGCCACTCTCCACCCAGGTGTAAATGGGTACCCGTCAATTACTGGGATAATGATAATGGCTGAGCCCTCACTGGAAGAACAGCATTGATGCTGAATGAGGCTTTCCTGGGTAAATAAAATTATCAGTATTATTAATATCGTATAACTCACTTATTATCAGATTACTTTATTAACAATAGGGTATGTATATTTTATTCAATATATATTTAACGCCATAACTACTAAATTACTTTCAGCCAAACACCAAACGAGGAAAGGTTTACATATTAATCAAGTGCGGTATTATGGTTTATTTCTCGTTTCTCATAAATCAGAATAACTGACCCCATTTAGATTTGTTAGAATTCCCCTCCTCCCAAGCCAAGGCGCACAGAGCTTTGTCAAGCTCTTTAAATTATAATTATCTCAGGTCTCCGTGTAAATGCTGTTTTAGCACGTTTCCTTTCCAGAAGATGAAAATCTTTTTTCAAAGAATTATATGGGGCTTTACATGTTTTTTTTCTTTAAACAGGGATGTCGTCAGAAAGGGGCGTTGGTATTTGACTCTTTTCTCCTCCTCTTTTATAGCTTTCTCCTTTTTTATCTAGGCAAAGTTGAATTTCAAATAAAACATTTCAAAGTTTAGTTATGACTTTGTGTGGCAACCCCTTCGAAAGCGATAAGGTAAAAGGCTTTGACTGGCACTTTAAATTAGGCCTCCTAATCTGTCTAAATGATCAAATTTCAATCTTCATCACGTTCACTCTCTTAATCTCTTTTCAAGATTGTGACGTGTGCCTTAATACACCTACAACATTCAGTACTGCCAGCTCAAATCAGTGCAAAACAGGTAAAAGCTGGCTGATGATGCTGCTGCATATAGGAGTTTCGCTTATGAAAAAGGGAAAGGGGGCCGGGAATGATACCTCGTCATTCAGCATTTTCTGTCCTAGATACTCAAATTGCACAAATAAATGACCCCTTTTCCTCCTTTCTTTTTCATAATATTTTGTAAAACCTCCTAGTAAATTTGTTCCGACAACACCCAACCCCCTAATTCGGATTGGTCTGGTATATAGGGCCTTTGGAATATCGGGCAGGGGCGTACGCAGGGGGTTCAAACCCCCCCTTTTTTTTTTGTTATTATTAAAAAAAAAAAAAAAAAATTATACCCACGGCTACCCTAAATAAGGTGACCTTACCCCCCCCCCCCCCCCAACGAAGAAAAATGTCAAATTTTGAAATTTCGAGACTAAAAAAAAAAAAAAAAGTGTCCGCTTACCCCCCCCCCCCCCCCCCCCCCCCCGAGCGACTTTTCGGCTGGCTGAGTCGTTGCGATTTTTTTTGGCCTCCAAAAAAAAAAAAAAAGTTTCCGCTTACGACCGTTAGTTGTCGAATCGAATTTAGCGAGCGCACTCGTTTAATGTTTTCAGACTATTGTACCGAATGGTCGACCATTCGTACGTTTTGTGCTGCGCTAAGATTCAATCAGTTTAATTTTGGCCATTACAAGAAGTGGGTTATTGATGTAAACGAATGCTCATGTACACTTTACAGCTAATTTTAGGTAAAAAAGAAGTCAGTCACTCAATCAATGTCAGTGAAGTCTAGAAAGTAAACGGGTTTCCTTGCATAATTTGAGTACTAGGACACTGCTAACGTTTGAATTTCACAGATAGGACATATATTCATAGTCCCTGCAAAGATTCTACAGAACTTGATCTTGGCTGCAAATGGGAATCACTACCTTTAAGTAGTAATTACTCCGTTTCCTTTCCATTTTGCCTTATTCATGTAATAATGTTAGCATGTAGAACATGTCCAACAAAAGAATAAATGAATGTAGCGATGGAACATGGATACGGTGATCAAGGAGCTAATAGTATGATCTTGGACTTTATCAAATTAACTCAAGTGCCCTTCCGCGATAAAAAGTTACGCAATTTGTGCTTTTCATCATAACAAAAATAACATTCTGGTCTCTTACGCAATGAAAAGAGCCGGTGTCATGATAAGATTTAATGATTACTATGGCCCCACCTCTAGGAAAACAAGTAGTCATAATTTACTTTTTCTCAATTCTGAGCAAAAAGGTACCTAAAGACGGGAAACCAAGGTACATACGGCATTGAAATTCCGTATGCGCATTCCCATTTCCTTAAAAGTATAACTTCATTGATTGTATTTTAACTTTTTTAATCTGTATAAATGACGCCAAAATTTATGTGGCACTATGAGCTGTTATTTGCATACACACTAATTATACTTCTTCTAATTCTCTCTCACTCTCTCCCTCTCTCTCTCTTTCTCTCTCTCTCTCTCTCTCTTTCTCTCTCTCTCTCTCTCTCTTTCTCCCCTTTCTCAGTCTCCCTTACCTGTTTCTTACCTTTTACTTCGTTCTTACCATTATCCTCTAGATTCCCTCTTTATCAGAAGGAAATAGAGTAATTGTTAGAATTGAAAAAGGGACACGTGTCAAAATAAAATGGGCACATAATCAGAGGTGAAAATGGGCAGTTATTATAAATGGAAAGGTAACTGCTTAAAAACGGATACTTGGAAAAGTGTGGGGGTGCACTATGCCCCCATCCATGCCCCCCCCCCCCCTCCCCCCCCCCCCCCCCAGTCAAATAAAAATACTGTAAGCATGCAGAACTTAGAAAACGCGTACAAAGGGGTGTTTTGTATAGATCGGATGCGGTCGGCGCGATGCCGCGTTAAGGGATTTAAAAAAAAATCATGAAAAAGGGTAATTTTTCAAAATCCTGCTGTACGCGTTTAAGGGTATTTTTCTAGATTCCGACTACGAATTGAAAGCTGGTCGGGAAGCTGATTGCCTATATTATACGTTCGGTTATGTCAGCTTGCTAAATGTAAAAACACATAAAAAAAAGCCCCCATGCTTCGCGTACCAGCATGCGACATTCTTATTTACGACAACAATATGGTCAATAATAATGGTCAATATGGTCAATATGGTGAATATGGTTAATACGATCAATATGGTCAATATGGTCACGTTTCTGCCACTTTAGATTGTAGTGTTTCAGTATAAATAATTCATACCAGCATTGGGGCTGCGGGCAATCAAACCATGTCGTATGGTGTCTTTCAGATTGCCCTCGATCATGCCAATCTTTACCTTTGTGAAGAACAACAAGAATTCGACATTTTGGATTGAGAATATATATATAGCAAGTGCTTTTTCTAGGCTTCCCCTTGGCATATTACCTTGTTGCGTACTATTTTCCATATTGCATTTTTGTATTATTATTTAGGGAAGATGGGGCATCATGTACAATAGTTTGATGGATGGGTACTTTCTGAAATAAATAGAAAAGTAAACAAACAAAACAAAATCTGTTATTATGGTGAAAATTATTCGGTATACTTTTGAATGAATTCATCTTCCTTGCCATCGCATGTGCAAGGGGGAGCATGAGGGATAGAAAGAGAAAAAGAGAGGGAGAACGAGAAAGAGAGAGAGAGATACAGATAGACAGACAGACAGAGACAGAGCCAGACATACAGACATACATACATACAGAGATAAAGAGAGAGACAGAGACAGACAGAGAGACAGACAGACAGGCTTCGATTGGAGAACACATTTCATTTTGATGGCCTGCGGGAGTAATGCATTATTTAAACAAAAACAAATCTTCTTTTGGCACATTCATGTTCATCATAGCTTATCACTGCATGCATGAGACGCTAATCATTACCAGTACCAAATCCACCATCTCCTAATTCATACAAATTGTTATTATCCATGTCTGTACATTTTATCGATATTATACCATTTGGACTAATCACGAGCATGTAATGATAATGTTTTTTTAGAAGGAATAGAACATACTGTATCGCTAGTGTGAGACATTTTATACGTTTCAGCGGGGGATCGGATACCTTTCTCCCACGATAACCCTCTGATTTAAGTGTTGTACAGAAATGAAGGACATGGGTCGCGTGAGTGAGCGAGAGAGTGAGTAAAGGAGAGATTTCAAGCGTATGTGTGAGTGTTTGTGGGAGAGAGGGAGAGTGAGAAAGAAAGAGAGGGAAAAGATATATATATAGAGAGAGAGAGAGAAGGAAAGAGAGAGAGAGAGAGATAAAGATAGAGAGAGAGAGAGAGAGAGAGTAAGATGTACTTGTTTATTGCTATGCAAAGGAGTGGGAGAGAGGGGGAAGAGGAAGAGGTATACAGTGCATCATCATAATCATACTCATATCCTTAAAGTGACTAGGTAACATTGTTGAAGGTTAATAACAAAAATGCGTGATTTGTGTATGACATGTTACTTATTATATTCCTTCTACTGTACTAACCCTCTAACAAGCAACAACAACAAAACAAAACAAAAATCTCAAACCGCAAAGATATTTATGAATTTCTTTGAAGGCGTCACTGTGCGACACCCTCGAACAGTGAATTCTCGATCCAACCATTTTTTGATTTTTCCCAACCGTTTTTCCATGAAAATAACACTGAAGATAGGCTTTTAAAATATGTCAACACTGAAATGTCTGGAATGGTATATATAGAGCCATTTCATTGCTTTGTGACGATTTACATTCACCTAAAATGTAATTAAATTGTAATAATATAGTTGGGAGAATAAAGGAATCAGTTTTTCCCAAGTTTTATCGTTAATAATCGTTTGTTTTCACTCAAACTATTAGATTATCTTAGATTGTACATCGAGCATTGAAGTCACTACCGTAGCACCATTTTCTCTCATCTGAACAATGTTACAGAGTCCCTTTAAAGGTGATGCTCAAATTGATCGTCCATTTATGCAAACTGTCTACCTGTATAGAGGGTAGACAAATTACGCTGACATGAGCTCAGGGCTTCATGACGCATGCAGTCCCTTTAAACTCAGTGATTAGCGAGTGAAAACAGAAATGGATATGGGTGGTTATAGGATTTATTCTATAATTTAAAAAAGGGGTAGATATGGATAATAATAATAATATTTAATTTTTATATAGCGCTTAATACAAATGTCTCTAAGCGCTTTACAAATATATTATTACCCCGGTCATTGGATTCAGTGCTTACCCGCACACAATGTGTGCACAATCTCCACTCCCTGGGGAGCATTCCAGCCAGGCGTTACATGACGCTCAAAAACTGTTTGACCAACAATGACGGTCGCATCCTACCGGGTACCCATTTAACACCTGGGTGGAGAGTAGCAAGTGCAGGTTAATATCTTGCCAAAGGATATTAGTGCCGTGTCGGGATTCGAACCCTCGACCTTCGCATCTTCAAGTCAAGCGCCTTAAACCATAAGGGTAAGGGTAGTTCAAGGAATTATCTAGGATTAAAAAGGGAGTGATGAGGATCAGAAGTAGGGACAGAGCTACGATTTTGAAAGGGGGCGTGCACTCCCCCCTATTATTATGTGTGATTTTGTATGAATTAAGTAAGAAAAACTGAGTTTGAAAGGGGAACACAAGCCGATTAACCCCTCCCCCTAAATTCGCCGCTGCCATAGTGGAACGGCGATGGGGAAAGAGTTTTTTTGATAAGTGCTACATTTAGGTCTGACGTGCACCACTGTTTTCAATTCTTACAATCAAAATAATACCACAAGTTAAAAACTAATATTTTCCACATTTACGGGGAGCATAGCTGGCCCTTTTTTTAATATATATAATTTGTCGTCGACATTTTCTTGGTGATAACAAGAAAGGAATTTTCGTTTTGGTTGTGATATTCATATTCGCATTTTTTTTTCTTTCCAGAAGGGGTTGATTTGCCCTTGCTTTCTTCCTCTATGATCAGTGAGTTCCATGCATGGCTCAAAATTAATGTGTATACATGTACAAGCGGGGAAAACTGTCTCTCCCGCTCATCGTTCATGGATAATGTAAAAAAGCGTGGGTCATAATATACCACAACGGCACAACGGCACCATAAAGCCTTTGCCTCTCGACTAGACCACATCTTTCATCATGTTCATCAGTTTAAATCATTGATGAGCGGGCAGATGATACATGCTGCGGCTGATGTTGATGCTTTCCAGGAGGAGATTGAATTATTCACCGATTCTACCGACCTCTTAAAGGTAATACAAAGTTTTGGTATGGGGTCAAGAATTTGGTTCAAATGAACATATTGGAAGCATATGCGATCCTACAATATTCAGTGATCGTTGTCGCGGTTGTAATCGAGTCTCAAGTTATGAAATTGTAGATATTAATCAAGCCATAAAACAATGTTTAATGACCAAAATCGACCGATTGGCTATTCCCCTTTGGAAATTACATATCACAACTACATATTCTGAGATTTTCATGGTCGCAGCTACCATGCCGTAAGCGCTATTTGAAATTTCTCAAAATTTACCGGGAGCACCGGTAAATGTTTATATTCAATTTTCTCGAAAGCAAAAGTGTTTTAGGGGCTAAATTTTCTAGTGCTTATAATGCATCCACAGGGTCATCAAAATATATCAAAATTGTAAAGAATCACTATCCACCCAATTTTCAAAATTTCCCAAAACTTTGTATTACCTTTAAGTGGAGTATGGGAGTATTAAACAACATATACATCATGGATATACAGGTACTATTATGCATGTACATGCAATGATAAGTTGACGTACTGTTACCCATCCCACATGCACACTACGCTACCAACAACAATAAAAACACCACCACCACCAATAGCAAAAAAACAAAAAAGAACATCACTACCATCACGTCACCACCACCACCACCACCATCACCACATCCCAACCACCAACAAATAGTCCTCATTTTAGGTATTTGCACACAAGAGAGGATGTCACTGCTGCACCCCTCCCCCCCCCCCCCCCTCTCCTATCTACCGACTCTTTCATAATTATAATGCCCTTACCCACACTGAGGGATATTCGGGTAAATTCTAAGGGTGAAAATTGAAAATATATGAACTTCTGTGGAGTGGACGGGAATAAAATTACAGCGTATAATCTATGAGACTAGACACTTTTGAAGTTCGAGTGCATGAAAGCAATCATTCTGACTAAACCATTTTCTGAGCGCACCGCGATAGGAAGTTCATCACGACTTCAGATCCGTTCCTTGCGGGTATTCATCACTTGAACTTTTCAAGATCAATAGTGGCCTCTCCAATCTCATACCAGTCACACTAATGAGACCCACATCAGGCCCACAACAAACAAACAACAAATTACATTTCTCCGAATGGCCAGGATTCGGTTGTTTTGGAATCGGCTCGGAGTCGGTTTGACGGTGTGACTGAGGTGTAAAGGTATATTCTCTTTGGGTCGATGTCGGGTGTTATTAAAACGATGAGCTTGCGGTGACTCGTCTACGCATTCATCATCGCTTTTATAATTACCACTCCAATCGGACGAGTGATTTTAAGGAACATGACATGAATATGCCGCCCTTGAGCCAGGCCTGACTTTGAACGAGGAAGGGAGGTCTCTCTCTACCTCTCCCCCGGCCTCTCCCTCAGTACATCTTCCCTCTGTCCATTTATTTCTCACCTTCTCACTCTCTCCCTCTCTCTTTCTTTCCCCCTTCCACAAGTCCATGGCTGTACATCTTATCTACCAAAACGGTACATCGTCATGATCGTTGGCAAACGAAAAAATGAAAAAGCATGATAATTATTGCTTGGACACATGAGATTATGTCGCTCCTTTTTTTCATAATTATCCAAAAAGGAGATTGGACTGAGATAAGAAATGATTCAAATGTATCATGAGTGGTTTATTGCGAATCTTTTCGTTGAGGGCAGCAGTGGTGTCAAGGGTGGCACAGTTTTATAATGTAGATGAAATGCGATCGAAAAAGGCGATCGAGCAGGGGATGTTGGAGGATGTAGTTTGAATCACCTCCTTTGGCTCAGTGGTAGAGCAATAGTCCCGGGTTCGAAACCAAGTCGAAGCGCTAGTGCCCTTTGGGTTGGCATTAATCCCCGTTACCATGTTCCTTGGAGAGGACTTAAAGCCGTCGGTCCACTGGTTGCTTACATACAATCACACACATGCTTTCTTTAAGCAGTCAGGTAAATTATTCACAGCCCGGCAAGTAAGCATGATTTGCAGACGGCTCCATGCTACCTTTACAATCATGTGTGGACTTAAATGCCAGTGGGATGTTCGTTGCGTAATTGATATTGATAGAGTCATGCTGATTATCTTTATTGATATGACGGGGCATTATCTGATCCAATGAGCTGCTAAATGGCCGTACATGAATACCGGTACGACTAAACATAGCAGGCTGCATGTAGTATAGACAACCAGTGGGTTTGCTCTGGTTGCTGGCTGTAAAAACATATCGCAATTATCGTAATTACCCGCAGACAGATCAATATGAGTCAGTCATTAATTCAAGGGGTGATTGCTACGGGTAATATACAAGCAGTTGTCTGGGGTCCTGGGTAATAAACTAGGGGCAGACCCCTTATAATAGATTTATGAGGAAAGAAGTTAGAGAAGAAAGATAAGAAAAATCTAAAGTAGTAAAATGTCAATAACTACACCCTTTTGTTCTGTCAATTATTAAACAATTGTTTGTTTGTTTGTATGTATGTTTCTATTGCATATTTTCCGTCTTGAATTGTACTATAATTACCAGTATTGTATTGCTGGTGGAAAAAAAACGTTTTCCCTTTTTTGAGACAAGAATAAAGAAATCATCAATTTAATTCGCCGATGTGTACGAAGTAATTATTAGAGACAAACATCATCTATCTTGGTGTCTAATCTGAAAACGTATAAGTCCGTATTTTTCCAATGTTACCACTACAATAAACAAAAGAATAAAGCTAACGGCTCAAATAAATGCAACACAACAGAGGCTCTCGCTTCATGCACAATATTAGTGGGACCTTTTTATTAAAATGGAAACGCATGCAACTAGTTATTGCGAAGTCGTTTAGGAATTCTAAATATGAAGTCATAATAAAAGCAAGTTGGATCGCCCTCGGGATGGTCTTAATATGGAAAGTCGGACCATATATTAAAAACAAACATTCATTTCGAAACGTTATGGCACAACAGCACGTGCGGTGAAGTATACGTCATATGATGTGCATTAAAGATACAGACGAACACTGGTTATGCAATTACAGCGTAAACGAACTGACTGAAAGCAACTGGAAAAGGTTGATTATAATTCAGTGTAAGAGTTGATGTATGCAACGAGGTTTAGGAATGATAAACAGACAAATAAATTGACTCAGTCGTGAAGCAATTGAGAAAGGTTGACTATGTAGGACATGCGAATGTATGTGTACTGAGGTTTCGATTGCTCTAAGGGTATAGAAATTTACCAAATTAATCTTGCTGAAGAGCTCATGCATTGCACACAGATATGTTTATATGGGACTACACACATATTTGGCATGAAAAGTTAATCCAAACTTTTCAGCTTTTTCTCGTTATATTTAAAGAAGAAGGGCTTTTGAAAATCAATTTTTTTTTTCTTCAGGAGAACATTTCTACTATATAATATTCGTCCTGATATAGAATAAGAAAGTTTACAAATTATTATTTCACTTTACCATAACTCAATCATCACTTTAAAAGCAGCTGTTGTGTTTCTCATCCTTTACAGCGTATGGTATGAAACGAACGGAAGCATTAAAACGTATTAATGGTACTCGTTACAAAAATATAATAGCCAACCAGGTGTCCATTAGATAGGCCTATGTCGACAAATGGTTTAAGTGAAGTAGTACAATATTTTGGATATACCAAGAAAATCTGTTTGAAAAACATATATTTTTCTCATATATTCTTCTTCTTCTTAATAGTGATTCTTAATAGTGTCTTAGGCCTATCAGTTACATTTTGTTTTTATGTTAACATTTCTTTTATTATTATTACATTTTGTGTACGTTAACAAAAATGTTATATTTTGTATACGTTGTATCGTTGAAATGCAATTTGATTTGTATGTTTGTAGAAGAAAGTAAAATCAATTCCGTTACGATTTCCTCTTCTTCTATTTTTGTTACATTAACACTTCTTGGCTAAGTTTTTATTGATTTTGTAATCAGCTCATCTTTGAAAATTCAAAGATATTCACAGTGACATATTACCCCATTACTCCATCTTCATAGGTATTCGTGACTTGGGTCTTTAAAGATTTGTTTAATCGAAAATTATCTTTGAAATTTAAAATCGAAATCGTGTAACACTCTTGTCACGTACAATGAAACGATACCCGTGGGGATAACGCATGTAGGCCCATATGTTGGAGACTATCTAAATATAGGCCACAATAACTTTTTCGCTACAACAACATATCCTCATTTGGCAGAAAAAGACAATTTTACTTCAAACATTTTACCAAAAACGTAGCACATAATCAGGATGATAGCAGAAACATGATACATAACCTCAACTAAAACCAAAGAAGGTCGTTTTCATTAAAGATTTAAAGGGATTCTGGTTAAGGTCTCAAAGTCAGTTTCAGTATACTATGCTCGGAAGTGCTCTAGCTTTTTATTTTTATTTTTTCTTCTTCTGACAGCTTTTACATGACGCTATTTATAAACACCACGCACGTAATTGATTACAGTGAGGCCCATTACCGACACAGACGCAATTTATGGATAAACCAGATTATTTGAAACCCATTGACCATTCTCGCTGGATGACAACGAGCTAGGGAGAAAGGGTCAATATAAACGATATTTTTAGAGAGTAATGAAATAAGTGCGTGTGCGACCCTCAGGGCTCTTGGATGACAGTGTTTTAAAGCATCGTTCTTCACGTTGACGTTTTCAAGTTTATATTAATTGAGTGAAGACAGATTGTAAGGTGATTGAGATAGGGAGAGAGAGAGGCAGAGCGGTATAAAAGAGAAGAATGAGGAGGAGGATGTAGATGAGGAGAATGATAAATGAAAAGAAGAAGAAGAAGAGAGAGAGTGAGAGAGAGAGAGAGAGAGAGAGAGAGAAAGAGAGAGGGAGAAAGAAAGAGAGAGAGTGAGAGAGAGAAAATAGATCGTTGTTGGTAGAAAAGTTAATGAAAATCGGAAATATTTAAGATTGATGAGAGAAAGCAAGGTGAAAAGGTGTGAAGAAGAAAAAATAGATATGAGGTATATGATTGAGAAGGAACGTTCAGCAGAAGAATGAGACGAAGGAGATGCAAGTGTGTGTGTGTCTGTGTTTGAGTGTGTTGTGAGAGGGAGAAAGAGAGAGAGAGGAGGAGAGAGAGGGGGAGAGATCCGCTGATGGGATGTTCTCTATAGTGGGTATTGCAGTTCACCTGGAAACGAAATTAACCTTCTTTTGATTAACTTGTTTTTCTCATACAGGAGGAATATACCTACACCTGAAGAACCCATAACATATAAATATTAAATTAACCTACCTGGTATGCCTGGAAGGAGAATTAACCTCAGGCAAACATTACATTATTAAAGGCTAAATACTTCCCCACCAGACAAAACAAATTTCTTCAGTGTGCAAGGCGTATACATATATGTTTTCGATTCAATATAACACCTTTTTGCTGATCTATTTGAATTTCATTAGTGTGAGATTTACTTAAGAATGTTTTTATTGGTAGTTTTTATTTTTCAACCTCAGCTAGTCTATGCAAAAGTTATCACCTAATTTTTTAGAGCATATTTTTTTTGTTTTAGCAAATCACCGGATATATTGCATTTAAAAATATAGGATGCATTTCTACACTTATAAAGAGGACAAAGTTTGTTTTAAAATTTATGTTTTAGTTTGATGCAAGTGTGCATTCGCCTTCTATCTTTTTAATAACATAAATGCTCGAATTTTACAATATTTTACTGACGATTATTTTCACCGAAATAGGTCACTCAGTAAAAAAAAAAAAAAAAAATCCCAGTTTGCCTTTAAAAGAGGAAGTTTCAAATATAATTGATTTGAAACTCCTAATTTTTGTTTACAACAGGATAATCTCTAGACAGCTGGCTGACTAGGGCTTGATTATTTGCGAAAGTGTGTGTACCCCGAAAATTCGAAGATCCGATGGAACGATTTATCTAAAGCCGATCGATGTGGGAAGGCTTAGTCACGCAACTCATTTCAAAAGTGTTACTCAAAATTAATTACGTTCAAACCTTAGAGTCATTTATTTATAACTTTTTGTGTTCAATCTATTCATACTTTTTTTTTAAATTCAATTAAACAAATTGAATATATCTTTTTAGTCATCTAATAAGCCACATCACTGCATAATTCACCTTAAATTGCATTATCGTAATCACCAGTAATTAATTATACAGGTGCCGTTACCATAGTTACGCATTAATAATTTTGTCGAGATGGTGCCCTCTATACAAACCCCATCTGGTATACCTTAATAAACATATCAAAAATATGCCCCGTGGTGGGGGTGGTACTTGACATATTTTCGCGGAATTATGTCCCTTATTTGCAGAATCCTGGATCTGCCACTCTTTATTTGGGGTGGTAGGATCAAACGGGTCAAATATTCCTTTGAGTGGGATATGCATTTAGGTCGTTAACATGAATATTGAATGGGTGGCTGTATTCATTCAGTTTGATTGCGACGAGGTAGCCTATATGGAGGGCGTTAAAGGGAGAAGACGTGATCGTAAACAGATAGTTGATTGAACAGAGTCGATCGAGTGATTGCTTGCCATCAGATACGTTACATTGCGATGGCGCATTTCTGTTACCAATGCATTGTTTCATTCTTTGTACTGTGTTATACACAGCATTTATTAGGCGCTTAATACGGGTGTTTCTAAGCGCACCATTGTCTGACTAAAAACTACTAACCAAAACTTATAATAAACACACAAAGTAGCAATCTGTTCTTTATTCAATAAATCATGCACATATAATAATACACATAAAAATGGGAACAAACATACATAAGGTTTTACATAAATTGATATTCAGTTTAAAGGTCAAATGAACTAGGCGCTATTCTTGAAATTGAATGGGAAAGGGTCAAATCTGTATTTTATGACCACATTACTGTAAATAAATTAGGTACCTAAATTAAACATAAAGTCTATATACAAATTTACGATAAACAAATTTTATTTTTAACTACAACGACAATATCATTTGCCTCTCAAAAAGCCCCCTTTCCCAATCCTCTCTGTTTGGTATAGGGAATACCTTGAAGAGGAATTTGGAACGTAAGCTAATCATCTTCACTGTAAAAAAATAATAGTCGAAATAACTTGATAAAATTGAGGAAAATAATTGCCTTATTTTTATTAAGTAAATATTACCTACGGCATCTTAAGTAGAATTTACTTATTTTGCTGAATAAATTTTTACTCAGTTAAATCGAGTTACATTAACGTAAATAATTTAAGTATTGTAATCATTTTAGATAATTAAAAAAAAGCTATGATAGGATTACATATTGCACGATTTGGTACCCATCTAATCTAACAAGTAACATCCACTAATCATTCACTACTTCTATTTAAGATTTAACCGTATATATATATATATCTACCACCATCACAAACTATTACATACGCTTCAATTCGACACATATTGAAAGGCTCCAAATTTTATATATACTTGATCGTAGCATCTTAAAAGGAAAATTGGTTGACAATTTCCTGAAATATCAAGTTTTTATTTGTTTTGAACTGGGTAACAATTAAAAATTGGCTTCTCTTTGCTCAGCCATGTTAAATGAATTAGTAAATGTTTTAAAGTCCTTAAATTTTCATTCAACCACAAAAAAGAATTGTTTTATTGAAAAAAGAGTTTAATTTGGTCTTAATGAATATTCATAAATTATGTAAATATTTCTATTACGCACTGCATCGGTCCTTACTTTAAAAAGATAAGAATAATTTCTGATTTTGAGTTAAAATTACTAAATTAATACAAGCTGAAATTACTTAAAGTTCTTATGTATTTGATTTTACTTAAATATTCCACGTATGTTCTACTAAATTGAAAGTTTGAGTTAGCAAGACTTAAATTTAGTGCGTAAGTGGTAAAACTAATGTTTTCAAGTAAATTCCACATGGAAAAAATACGTAAAAATTACCAATGAACAAATTATTTTTTACAGTGTTGTTTCTGTATTAGGTGTCATGGAGTTTCAAGTCTGGGGTAACCCTAACGAATACCTACCCCTAACACCAACCCTTACCATAGTCCCAAACCTAGCGCAGGGCCAATGCTGCGTCGTAAATCAATGGGATTCTACCCATCACAATAAATTATCCTGGTACCCTTTTCTTAAAACACCGTTCAACTTGAATTGATTTCCTGATAAGGGGGGTACCAGTAAAGAGATACAAAAGTACACAAGTTATTAAAATGCGCGTTACCCACACCGTTCACTATACCTATAAAACATTGGCCCTGGAGAATATGGTGTTGGCAAATGTTACATAATATACCTGCATGGCGTCATGTTCTGGTCATAACAAAATAATTTATGGGAGAGGCTGCTGACAGCCATCCTGAATTGTGTCTGCTTATTAGATCGTTTGGATCCATCTAGGCTATGTGTAAAGCAAGTACATCAAAAAAATATAAAGTGAAAAAGACAATGGGATCGCTAAAGTTTTGCTATATCCTGACAAACGGAGGCGTTTCAGAATAAACAACAACATTGTTGTCTTCATACTGTATCATATTTTGATCATACTGACAATTCAGTTGTAGTATAAAAGCTTTGAAATTCTGCAGAATCAAGCTGGAAAAATAGTATATCGACCAAACATCTGTAACTACCTTGTCAAATATTTGCCTTTCCTTTAGCATATATGCGCAAGCTACGCAAAAGACACGCAGTTTTCATACATGTAATTAGCATGGGTGATGGACCTATTTGCATTCGTTGGTTTGGTGTTGCTTATACAAGCATAATGGCAAAGCCTTTGATATTCCTCCTACGCGGTATTAAGGTTAAAGTTAATCCTGAATTCCAATATGGTATTCGCATGTATTTCCTATTGAAGAATTGCTAATTTGTTTTTCACGCAGTATCTGTTAAAACCAGCAAAAATACACATTGGATGGCTAATATGACAAATTATCCATGGGAATATAACACGTTCATCGATTCCATTAGTGAGACAAGAGCGACAGAAAGATACATAGCGAGAGACAGAGAGAAAGAGAGAGAGAGAGGAGAGAGAGAAAAAGAGAGAGACAGGGAGAGGGAGAGAGACAGGGAGAGAGACACGGAGACAGAGGTGTCCTCCCTCTTCAATAAAATGAGAGGCATCTGTATCCATGCCAACACATTGTTAAATCCTTGCTTGAAAGATATCTACCTCTGTCATCTCGTATAAAGTTCGAGACATACCCATACGAACCCATCGGTAAATCCTTGAATTTCTTTTTATGAGGTTACTATAGTCGAGAATTTGCACAATGTCATAATCATTAGATCTACTCTTATATTACATTAGGGATTCAACAAATAAACATAACGTATAATTGAAATACAATGAGATGGTCAGATGAAATCTAGTTTTAAAAAAAGCATTTCTGGCAGATGTTAATGTCGTAAATCTAGATTAGTGTCGTAAATCTCAAATCTCAAAATTACCCTGAAAGTCACAACAAAATATTTTTACATAGATTTATTTCCAAAATTAAAGAATCCGGATCAAATAATTAGAAGTAAAAATCTCACATTTAAGGGAAAACATGAAATCGGGTAGGAATAGTATGTCCACATCAGCGTTGGATTTAGTGTCGTAAATCTCGAATTTACCCTGAAAGTCATACAAAATATTTTTGCATAGATTTATTATCAGAACTAAAGAATGGCGATCAAATAAGCAAAAGTAAAAATCTCACATCAAAGGGAAAACATGAAATCGGGTAAGAATAGTATGTCCACATCAGCGCTAGATCGAAACAGTCGATCATGTCAATATATAGCCAACATAGTCAATATGGTGCAAAATGTTATTTTACAAACCCATTAGAAGCTCGAAACACATAAGCATGTAATCATCGTTCACTGTGTTGATACCGTGGTCATAATAAGTTCAAAGTAGTAATAGGTAATGGCAAAGCCTTCGTTATTTAGGTGAAATTTAATCCTGAACTCCAAAATGGTAATGGCATGTATTTTGTATTGAAGGAATGCTAATTTGTTTTTCACGCGGTATATGGCTGTTTAAACCAGCAAAAATACACATTGAATCTCTAATATGACAAATTATCCATGGCAATATAACACGTTCAACGATTCCATTAGTGAGACAGAGCGATATAAAGATACAGAGAGAGCGAGAGAGAGAGAGAGAAAAAAAAACAGACAGAGACAGAGGTGCCCTCTCTCTCTTGAATAAACATGAGAGGCATATCCATGCCAACACATTGTTAAATCCTTGCTTGAGAGAAATCTTCCTCATCTCGTATAAACTTCGAGACATACCCATACGAACACATTGGTTAATCCTTAGATGTCGTTTTATGAGGTTTATACTATAGTCGAGAATGTGTTTAGTGGTGGATATTTTACCTGACTGCTAAGAAAGCATAAATGCTCGTTAGTATATAAGCAACCAGAGGACCTACGGCTTTAGGTCCCCTCCGAGGGACCGATGTGCACGTAATTATTATCTAGTCTTATGCTATGATCACATTACCCAAAAGTAGCCTGCTCGGCGGCCGAGCGGCGAGTTTTAAACCAATTCTGCCCGGCGGCTGCCCGGCCACCGAGCGGCGGCCGCCCAGGCACCGCTCGTTTTTAGGGCATCACTCGGTCGCCGCTGAAGTTTTAGCGCGGAGTTAAAATTTGGGCGGCGCCTGCTCACTTTTCACTCGCCGCCCAAAATACGCTCGGTGCCTGGGCGGTCGCCGCCCGGGCACCGACCTATTCGCTGGGCGATGCCTAAATTCCAGCAGCGACCGAGCAGGCTATACTGATCGGTCGGCCGCTGCTCTGATTTGTGACCATAGCTTTAGGTTATCAACAAATAAATATTGAAAAGTTCCAATAACGTATATTTGATGTACAAATGAGATTTTCAGATGAAAACTAGGTCCAGAAAGCATTTGCTGGCAGATGTTAATTGAGTATGTTCACATCAGCGTTGGATTTAGTGTCGTAAATCTTGAGATTACCCCGAAAGTCACAACAAATATCTTTACATAGATTTATTATCAGAACTAAAGAATCACGATCAAATAATTAAGTAAAAATCTCACATTAGGGAAAACATAAAATCGGGTATGAATAGTGTGTTCACATCAGGGTTAGATCGATACAGTCGATCATGTCAACATTATAGCCAACATAGTCAATATGGTGCAAAATTGTACAAACCCATTAGAAGCTCGAAACACATAAGCATGTAAGCATCGTTCACTGTTTTTGGAACCGGGGTCATAATAAGTTCAAAGTAGTTATAGTTTTAGTCTTGAAAGGTTTAACCTAACCCCCATGCATAATGGCAAAGTCTTCTATATTTAGGTGAAAAATAATCCTGAACTCCAACATGGTAATGGCATGTATATCGTATTGAAGGAATGCTAATTTGTTTTTCACGCGGTATATGGCTGTTTAAACCAGCAAAAATACACATTGAATCTCTAATATGACAAATTATCCATGGCAACATAACACGTTCAACGATTCCATTAGTGAGACAGAGCGATATAAAGATACAGAGTGAGAGAGAGAGAGAAAGAGACAGACAGACAGAGACAGAGGTGTCCTCTCTCTCTCTCTCTCTCTCTTGAATAAACATGTGAGGCATATTCATGCCAACACATCATTAAATCCTTGCTTGAAAGAAATCTTCCTCATCTCGTATAAAGTTCGAGACATATCCATACGAACACAATTGGTAAATCCTTGAATTTCTTTTTATGAGGTTACTGTAGTCGAGAATTTGCACATACTCATTAGATCTACTCTTATATTATATTAGGGAATCAACAAATAAACATTGAAAAGTTCCAATAACGTATAATTGAAATGCAATGAGATGGTCAGCTGAAATCTAGTTTTTAAAAAAACATTTTCTGGCAGTTGTTAATTTTTTTTTTCTTATCTGCGTTAGATTCTGTGTCGCAAATCTCGAATTTAACCTGAAAGTCACACAGAATAATTTTATATAGATTTATTATCAGAACTAAAGAATCGCGATCAAATGATTAAAAGTAAAAATCTCACATTAAAGGGAAAACATGAAATCGGGTAGGAATAGTATGTCCACATCAGCGTTAGATCGAAATAGTCGATCATGTCAACATTATAGCCAACATAGTCAATATGGTGCAAAATTGTACAAACCCATTAGAAGCTCGAAACACATAAGCATGTAAGCATCGTTCACTGTTTTTGGAACCGGGGTCATAATAAGTTCAAAGTAGTTATAGGTCTAGTCTTGAAATGTTTAACCTAACCCCCATGGAGAAAGATGGGGAGAGAGAGATGGGGGACTGATAGAGAAAAAGACAAGAGCTGAACGGTGACAGAAAGAGAGAGAGATTCAGAGACATACAGGGAGATAGAGACAGGGAGAGAGTGAGAGAGAGAGGGGGAGAGAGAGGGAGGGAGAGAGAGAGAGAGGAGGGAGGGGAGAGAGCGAGATGGGGAGGGGGAAGAGAGACAGAAAGAAAGTGGCGGATAAGTCATTACACCTCATAACTCCAATGTCCCTCATGCTTTAGCTAACGTATTTGTTTATCATTTTATTTTGTCTACATGTCGCCTATATTGTCCTTGTTCTTATGCCAATTGTCCTTCAAGTTCCACTAATCAATATCATCCTTGCCATTGGAGGGCGATGTTAGAGACATTATGTTTCATATCAAACTTTTATCGCCCCACAGAGAAATAAAATACCTTGAACGGAACACTCCGACATGCTTCATTGCTAATAAGCGAGTTCGTAAGTAGGATTTGCGCATGAGCAGATCAAGGTCATTCGGACCCAAATTGGAAAATCATTGAGACGAATACTCGTATCGTGCTCATTAAAGTTATGTAATTAGTATTCATTTATGTACCGACAGTACATTTATCTGATACACAGGTGGAAGTATTCTTCTCAAGAGGCAAACAAAAGGTATTCATGAAGCACCTCCATCACTTTGGCAGTGATTACTCTAAAATGCACAGGTGGGAAGTATCCATCGTGTCTAAGATCTGTGGATAATTTGGGGTCATGCGGTCCAGAGCTATTTACGAACTCGCTTATAGAGTTCCTCTTGATCATTAAACCAAACATAATCGTAACGCTCTACAAACTACCTTTTTACAATTTAAAGTGAAAATGGGGTGGTTGAACTGTTTATAAAACTCTCCTGGAAAGCTGGAAAGTTTCAAGCAACAAGAATATAGGTTAAAAGAGTTATTTACTAATTTTGTACTTTTAGCTATGTTACTTTGTTGTTATAGGTGTCGTGGATACGTCCCCAGACTGTGTATCGCATGGTTCGCGGTTCAAGTCACGGCACTATTGTTTTTTGGTAAGACAATAATATACATTTGCTACTCTCCGCTCAGGTGATCGAAATGGGTAACTGGTAGGAATATATTTCCTCGAATGCCAGGGCACATTGGGCCGTTCGGCTGAAGCCGGTGTATGTACATCGCGTAGAGACACTATAGTATTAAATGCAATATAATTTTTTTTTTTTTTAACTATCGATCATTATTATTGTTAATTTTAATATTATCATTATTATTACTACCACAACTAATAATAATTGTATATAAGCTGACTGCGTTTAGATATGTTAGAAACATTAGTATCAAGGGCTATTATTATTTTAGTGAATGCGTAAACGAAAGCTTACGAAGACAAAACTGTAAATAAAACTAAGTTAAAATGTGTAAAGAACTTTGATTACTAATGATAACTTAAGCAGTTTAATTTGTACCATTAAACGAATAGATCGGATGACACTAACCGATTCTCCCAACATGTTAATTAATAACCTTTGTTTACGATTCTATAGCGGTGTGCGAAATTAAAAACGATGATCTACATACAGCCGAACATTTGTCATTTTTATTTATCGTCGATTGCCCTAATTCCCACCATTCAAGCTAAGCTACTGGCTATAATGTAGAGATTAACTCTAATATGTTATCTCTTCTCGGGTACAACACCTGTCTTTTCAATTATTAATGCTGGTTGCACGCGATTTGCGTTTACATTGCGCCATTAAAGTAACTCCAGGTGGATGTATACACGGGATAGATCTACCCTGGGTAAACAAAGCATCCCTTGGACGTCAATAAACGTTTTAAAAGGTTTCACGTTTTGCGAATGTTTTGATAACGTGTGTTTGGTTGGCAGCCCAAAGTCTGTGTAAACATTGCACATGCTGAGCAATATTTCCATAGCACCATGTCACGTAAAGCCATTCACACAGGGCAGATTGGAAAACATCCTCTGTGCACATACAGTACACGCCGAAGATCTCCGCAACACGATTTACACGATTCAAAATTTACACGATTCGTATGCTCGCGGGAATCGTGTAACCATTTATTTTACACGATTCGTCTTTTGCCAATTAAGCGAAATTTGAATCGTGTAAATGTGTAATCGTGTAAAATTACACGATTCCTCAATTCAGATCGAATCGTGTAATCGTGTAATCTGCATGCCGAAAATCTCCGCAACACGATTACACGATTCAAAATTTACACGATTCGATTGCTCGCTGGAATTGTGTTACAATTTATTTTCAGTGGTGATGATGAGCAGATTACGATGTCTTGTTCAGTAGAAGCAGGAATAACCAACAGCTGAGAGGGGGTAGGGTTGAACGAAGACAACGGGGACGAGGGGGAGAGCGAAGATTACGCATTCTGTCTCTCTTATATATGTTTAGTTGCGGTGTGTGTCTCTAGTTTAATTTTAGAATGTTTGAAAATAAAAAATCAGTTCACTTCCCGAAAAGCACTGTCGGATTTAATCCTCGGTGAGAAAAAAGAAAGAAAAAAAGTGATGAACGACAAAGGAAGGGGGTGGGGGTATTCCTTAGTTGTAAATAAATATTAAAAAATATTAGAAAACTTAAAGGAGGGCTAACATAACTAAGTATGGTGATACTTTTACAATACAAGGCAATACCAATTGAAATATGTTCACCAGCTCATTCGTTACTATAAATGTCGTTATACTATGTATTTTATTCCGTCATTATCCATGAGAGTGCGAGGGGCGTCATTTTCCCCCACGAGAGTTCCTGGCCTTGGCTGATATGTTTTACGTCATTGGCAGCTTGAAAAAGGTCACAAACAATTACATTTTGATTACTTATTGCTTTTTTGACTTTCCTCATTTTTGTAAATTATCTTTTACAACATTGCATTCAGCTACATGTATGAAGAGCCACGGTCAAGGATTAATGGCACACTTCCTGTCACATACAAAGGAAGCTTTATGTAGCCTGTCATTTGACCCTCGCCGGGGATAAAGGACGTTGCCCTAACTACAGGTAGTGTCGTAGATCCTTACATACAACCTATTGTTCTGGGGGTCATATGTTTAATGGGATAAAAGTAACAAGGGGCAAATGTATCAGCGGCTCCCACCCTTATAGTAGAAACGCGCTATGCGCATACGCCCTGCACAGCTTCCAACATACAACAATTAATATACAAGAATAACAGGTCAAAATTAAGTCAGCTTGAACAGGATAACCCACGAAAGCTCGAGAGCTTATTTCCAGTGGGGTCCCCGACAGATATTTACACAATTAATAAGTTAAAATAGTAATATTTAGAGACAGATAAGAAAGAGAAAATCAAACTTATTAAAGATAATAATGATGATAATGATAATAACAACATTGAACTGATGATAGAAATGATAATAAGTACAAGAAGAAAATAAGAAGGAGAAGAAGAAAAAGAGGAGGAGCTAGGAGGAAGAGGAAAATAATGATGAATATGTAGAACTTTATATTACGTAAAAAAACACAAGTATGTACAAAATGAAAAGGTATGAACCCGCAGAAGAATACAAATTTCAAACATATAATATGTCATTCGCTTCGATCTTCTCTGACTCTCAAAATAAGCAAAGTTTTCTATTTCCTTTATATCATTAGGAAGGGAATTCAAAATTGTGTATGCCATCGTAATAAAACGAACTACCAATACGAATTACTCTTTCTGGCAAGTTAAAGTTGAATCGGCTATTCCTTGTAGTATAATCATGTGAGTCAGTAACAAGATCGAAGTTGGAAGGAATATAATGATTCGACCTAGTATGATGTATGTTATGCAAGTTATGCAATACGAGTTCAAGACATCGGGTTTTTAGCACGGGAGTAAAATCTTCAATTACCTAAAAAGAAATAATAAAAAAAAAAAAAAAAAATCTGGACAAATATGTGCTTGTGCAATCACTGTCATTTTTATATTTTCAAAAAATAAGATTTTAGGCTCTGTATTAGGCGAAGTTTCAAGGACGAAATTTAATGCTAGGATACAAAAAAAAAAGTATGGCCGCCCTCCTAGGGGGCAAATGTAACAACGTTATAACTAGTATAATTCTCCCCACGTAACTGGAAAAAATATAATGTAGATGAGTCAAGCATATGTCATAGACATTATTATTTTTTCATTTTTTTTATTGGGGTTCTTTAAAATATTGTTTAATTGATGAAAATCTATCCAGCGCATAATCTTTGGGGAAAAAAAGAAGAAAACAAATATATTTTTCTGAGGGATATATGATTTGTAGGTACAACTGTATTTGGTTAGGATTGCCCCATAGGTGTGTTACAATTGCCTCGTGTTAATATGGGGCAATAACACTTGACTACCGGTATTGATATGATAATGGCTTGATATTAACTTGTTTCACTTGACTCAAACCTAGTCATATTTCAAGCCAAGAAATGCATCTTTCATTTCATATACCTTTAAGTAAGTAGCCTATATAACTATAATAAAATTGAAATGTCAGAATTTTCTTTCAGAATTGGAAAAAGGTGTTACAATAATATTGTCCCCGGTCTCCCCTAAGGATCTAAGCCACTGGCTACACCACAGGGGTGAGGAAGGGGGGGGGGGCCCAATTCATGAACAAATATTCAGCGGCGCATAAGTGTGTGGGGGTGGGGGTAGTGAGCACTATTTTTGTTTTACTCAACAACCCCCCCCCCCTTGAGCAAAACATAAAAAGGTAAAATTGTGGTAATCTTTTTTAAGACTTTTTTCCCAGGGGTGGGGGCCCGTCTTTTTTTTCCTTTTTTTTAGATGTAAAATTTACGGTGCAAGCCGACAATGACTAGAAAAGGTAAGTGGCCAACTGTCTTTGTGTTACATTTAGCTAGCGGTACAGTGCCCCCCCCCCACAATTTTTTAAGTACCCCAAAAGTGCTTCGTTTTACATAGAAAAAGTGCCCTTTCAACCTTGTAAGAAGTGCCCCTTTGTAAATAGGAAAAATCCCCCTTTGACTTTGACGAGTGCTCCTATTAATTTGTTAAAAGTGCCCCTTCCCCTTTTATGTCAAGATCATTATTATTTTGGCTTTCCATTTTTGGCTTTCCTCTTTTTCGTAAATTACATTTAACAACATTGCATTCAGCTCTAGTATGAAGAACTACGGTCAAGACTTAATAGCACACTTTCTGTCACATACAAAAGAATGTGGCCTGACATTGACCCTCGACGGGGCGTTGTCCTAGCTACAGACAGAGATGCTTACATAATACCTATTGTTCAGGGGGACCCCCTTTGAACATAGGATTTCCTGAACAATAGGTATTACGTTCGGATCTAAGCCACTGGCTACAGAGTACAGGAAGCAGTAGCAAGACGAGAATGAATATAATAAGTGAATGGCCAACTGGCTTTGCGTTACGTTTAGCTAGCGGTACAGTGCCCACCCCCCCCCCCACTTTTTCAAGAATCCCCAAAGTGCCCCTTTATACGTAGGAAATGTCCCCATTTTACTTTGACAAGTGCCCGTATTCATTTGTAAAAGTGCCCCTTCCCCTTTTCAACTATGAAAAGTGCCCCTTTCATTTGGACCCTTTTATTTATTTATTTTTTGACACGCGCCCCTTTTCCTTCGACGAGTTCCTATTTTCCTTTACAATAAGTGTCCATTTTCAATTCTCATAAGTGTCCTTTATAATCTCAATTAAGTATTATCCCTCTTTAGGTACGAGAAGTGCCCCTCTTCACTTTTGATAAATGCCCCCATCAACTCCGATTAATGCCCTATTAAAATCTGATCAGTGCCCCTTTTCTTTCAACTAATGTTTTTCACCCCTTTCTCTCTCTCTCTCTCTCTCTCTTTCTCACTCTCTCTCTCTCTCCTTTTCTGTCACTATCTTTCCACTGCCCCCTTTATCTTTCTCGCCTCTCTTTCTTTCATTGTGTTCCACTCTTATCTTTTTTATTTCTCTTTTCCTCTCCGTTTCAAAGCCTTTCTACTTATCATTTCTATTTCTTTCACTATGTTTCGCCCTTCTTTTCTTCCGTTAAAGTTTTTTTCGTTTTCCTTTTTTCTCTCTTGCAAAGTTTTTCTTCTTAATTATATGTATCGTGCCATTTCAACCCTCATTTTCTTTTTATATGTACCCTTCTCCTCGTAGCTATCTTTTTTCCTGTACTTTTCATCTATCATGTCTTCTTCTTTCTGACGTTTTCCTACCTTGTCTCATGGTGCAGGTTAGTAGAAAGTGAGGAGGTTTATACACGAATATAAAGTACAGTAATTACCTGATGTAGGCAAGTGGTGAAAAAAGCAATTACTTGGTTTAAGCGAGTGGTGAAAGCAAGACACGATTAGCAGATTGTTGCAACTGGTCGAATCATCCTTCCAATGCCCTTATAACCATTATAACTATTTACACGATTACACGATTCAGAGAGACAGTCTTCAATCGTGTAAATTTACACGATTACACAGTTACACGTTTGTTGCATCTGGTCGAATCATCCCACCAATGCACTTTATTTTTTACACGATTACACGATTCAGAGCGACAATCTTCAATCGTGTAAATCTACACGATTACACAGTTACACGATTCAGGTGAATCGTGTAAACCGTGTAATCCAAAAAATATATCGTGTAATCGTGTTTCGGAGATTTTCGGCGTGTACTGTAACAGGGGTAACCCCCAACTCAGTGACGTAGGGGTCACGGCCAAGCGCAAGGTTTCAGATTTGAATGAAATCAGGCGCCGACGAACACTAGATAGCGCAGAAAAACATTCGAATACAAACATTATATAAAAAATGTTTCATGTTTACATGAAGCAGGGCTTCCGTTTTTTTTTATGTCGTTTTACTATGGTATAAATCATTTTGAACTAATAAATTTGTACATTAAATGACGCCTAAATGACGCCTGTGCATCCAGCACAGTCGTCAATGTTCATAATCCTCTTCTTCCGAAACCGTGCAGGCTACCGGCTAAACTTTGTATTTACGAAAAATGTTCGTAGTGCCATTTATCTTACGCTTTGACAAATAACATTGTGACTTTAATCGCCAGTATCTACGCTTTGACAAATGTCATTGTGACTTTAATCGCCAGTATCTACGCTTTGACAAATGTCATTGTGACTTTAATCGCTAGTATCTCTAATCATACTATCCAATTTACTAAGCTATACCAGCTGAAATTTGCGAGGATGACATTAATTTTCGACGCTAAAACCAGATCGTTAGTCATGTCATCCAATGATGTAACAATAATTGAGGGGTCCTGGTACAATGGGACGGGAATTCTAAACGGATGAACTAGAAATAATAAAAGGGCACCATGCTATTTTTTACGTTGCCTTCCCCTCTCACTTTCTCCATCTCTCTCTCTCTCTCTCTCTCCCCCCCCCTCTCTCTCTCTCTCTCTCTCTCTCTCTCCCTCCCTCTCTCTCTTTCATTTTCTTTTTAATTTCTAGTCATTCATTCGATTAGGGGGCACGTTCCCCCGTTCCCCTGTAACTAGGCCATTGCAGTTCATATAACGCTGCCAAAAGAAATGCCGGTTGAAATTACATGCGCTTCAATTGATCGAAATTTTCAGGATATACACCTTTCTTTCATTGATCGTTGGCTATTTTTTACTATTGTTGAGCGAGCGCTGACTTCAAAATGTTTTTCAGGATGATAAGATCGCTTCACCTAAATCCTTCTTTTAAGAATACCAAGTGGCATGACCAGGCTGCTGTTTTTCATTTGAGGATACAGTGGTTAATCGACTTTTCCGCGGAAATAACAAGAGAGATGGGAGAGAAAGAGGGCAGAATGGCAGAGAGAAACAGAGAGTAACAGATATAGAGAGAGAGAGAGAGAGAGAGAGAGAGAGAGAGAGAGGGAGAGAGAGAGAGAGGAGGGGGTCTGTCACTGTTCTATAACTTAACCTTTTATGGCCCCTTCTATTAGTTTCATTGTTTGCGTCAGTTTTAAACACATCGCCTGAATTCATTTTTCGTGTTTCGCACGTTAAGATTGCCAAGTTGCTTCTTTTTTTTAAATTGGGGGTGCAGTGGGTCGCTGCCTTTTCTTCTGCTGAGCAATTAAAATTGTGATGAAGCGTATTAAAATGCAATATAATACATTGAGATTGTACTTTGAATTTCTCGTGTATAGAGAATTCATGCCAAAGTAAGCGTCTTTTTTTTGGGGGGGGGCAATGTGCCCCTCTAGGTCTTGCCTTGGCTACGCCGCTGAAAGTATCTCTTTCCAGAAGTGCTCGAGTGGTGTCCATCAGCATATGCTGTCCAGTATCCGGTCTCACTGTGTATGCAGCCTCCAGCAGTAGAGGTATTTATTTCACCTGTACATATTTCGTTAGCCCCGGGGGCGTAATTTCCTTTAGTCTAATAAGCCAGTTCACGGTTGCAGTCTGAGCATGAGCAGATAAAGGTCAATGCAGAACAAATTTTGAAATACACGGAGACGAAATATTGGATACGTGCTCTTGCAAGTTATGTAATCATTATTCATTAATGCACTCCATAATGCACAGGTGGAAGTATTCTTTGTAAAAGGGGAAACAAAGGCTATTTTATAGCACCTCCATCGCTGTAGGAGTGATTATTGCAAAATGGGACCTCTTTATGTTTTGAAGATCTGTGGATATTCGGGGTCATTGCAGTAAGGTGCTAACCGTGAACTGGTCTATTAAAGATAAAGTTGGGTTCTGGTCATGCGATTGCATTGTGAAAGAAACAGTGTGGAATCGATCAGAAAAGGTTGAACATCTAATATAATTATAAGCATTGGTGTGTACTGCAGGCTTCTGGAATCACCAAAATGATAAGAAATTTGGCCCAGCCTTCGTAAAGTTACCAGCACTGTACACATAAATATGTATATGGGACTACACGAAAATGTGGCATAAAAATCCGTCCCGATTTGTATGCTGTTACATGCCATATTTAGAATATAAAGGCATTGAAGAGCCATACTTTTCAGGGAACATTTTTTATCAGATGTTCTTCAACACTTGCATAATAACAATGATAAAGCTCACAAATTATTTTTCACCTCTTCCCAGAACTCAACCTTCTCTTTAAATGAATAAAATGCAAGAAGGGCAAGGAGCTTGTCAGCTGAGTTTATGTCACTCATCAAACCCAAAGAATTACACGGTGGAAAAGGACGAACATTGGTGTAGTTACCCGGATGATGAAAAGGGCACACCCCCCTCTTCATCAAATGGAGAAGGCATAAAAAGGAGAAAGGGCGAGAGTGAGAGACAGAGAGAGAGAGAGAGAGAGAAAGATATATATATATATATATATCTATATATATATATATAATGTAAAAATAAATGGTTCTGCGTCGGTGCATAAAATGAATAGGACACAAGGTAGATAAATAAAAACACCGGAGAAGTGAATATTCCACTGACGTTTCGGGCATAGCCCTTTATCGAAGTGATTCAAGCATGAACAACAATATACAAAATCAAAAATATATAGGCGACGCTTGGTAGTCAAGATGCAAAGGCGCGTGAGAGTACGCGAAAGAAGAGAAAAATAGATTAAATACAAGCATAAGTTACATTGTTTTGCTTCCAAAATCCATGATTATCAGATTTTACATAGTACATACATTCACTAAACAGAAACGACATATAGCTTTAGATTGATATCATTGATCGAAAGATTGAGGGTCAGATCAAAATTTCTTTTAAGTTTCATCAAGTTCAAAGTATAAAAAGAGGCCCATACATTCTATAGCTTTTCCCCCTCATTTAATCTGAGAGGAACAGATGTATGAAAAGTCGAGGATGAAATGCCATGTTATCGATTCAACTCCCTGACCTTTCAAACTTATAGTCAACAATCATGGTGACACGCGTATTCAAGTGTTGATATTCGGATGAAACCGTGAGAAGAAGACTGTGCTGTAGGAAAAGTGGTTTGTTCTCTTGGCTTTCTATCAGAAGGTTGCAGGTTCGAATCTCAGCCCGGTATTTATGATACATGTAGTGTATTACTCTATGCACTTTTTATCAAAAGCTGTCTCTTTATCCAGGTGTAGGAAGGGTAGAGGTGTCGTAGTCGAGTGGCTTAACAACTTGACTAAAGTTGTGCAAGTTTGGGGTTCAAGGCCAGGCATGGCCGCACGGCAATATGAAATGCCCTTTGGCTAGACGTTAATCTACATTTACTAGGTAAAAAGTTAGTACTTAGTTGGTTTTATTATTAGAAATTATGCGCTTATAACGGTTGCCGGAGCTAAAGACAGTGTAATGATATTCTGTGACTGATTTGAATTGTGCAATTTCATTTTTATGAAAGTTTTTCATTATATCAGAAATTAAAATTTTCGACCCTGTCTATATAGGACTCACAAGCAACGCTATTTTTCGTATTGGTCACAAGTGACATGAGTAAACAGCATCTATATACGGAAGGGCTTTACAAAAGCTAAATGCAAGACTGTTTAAGTATCAATTTGCAGTGGTAAAAAAATACTAAATCTTGACAAGATCACTGAATACTTTGTCTTGTTAAATTAGATGGAGAGGAAAAGAGGAGGTAAGAAAGGGAGTATGAGGGAGAGGAAGAGAGATGGAAAAGCATGGGAAAGGGGAGATAAAGAAGGAGAAAAAAGAAATAGTAGAAGAAGAGAGGATCAGGCAAAAGCTGTTTTTATATCCCATAGACTGGATAAATCCTATCCTGAAGATATTCTTTCCAACGTAAGACGTCTGGAAATTGACTTTTCCCTTCTCTTTCTTCTTCTTCTATCTCTAAGACGGCCCGAGTTTGAGCGTCAGAAGCCAAGTTTGAGAGCTTTGCGACCTGAAGTTATTTCAATTACCAAAATGCTGTCAACTTTGACAAGCTGTAGAGCTTGTCCGAATCTGTTTGCGAACCAATTAACCATCGGAAACCTTTAATGCGGAAACATAATTATTTTTCCTTCGGTGAATTAAATTCTTCAAAATTTATGCTAACAAGTGCCTTACAATTTTAGAGGAGAGTAATGAGAAATCCAGTGAACACCCTCGCGAAATGGCAACATTAAATATTCTGCTGCAAACAAGAATAAAACCGAGTGCTTTTTTAAATTTCATTTGCGATCGAGTTCCAAGTAGTTCAATGAAAAAGAACTTTTGTGTAGCCCGTGACAACAAGACAAAAAAAGTCGCATGTCTTGATTTATCTCCGTAGCATAATTAATTGAACATTTACCCGTTTCACAACAAACGGCATGTAATGGAGTCGTGTAAGCATGGTTCACATGGTTTTGAGCAAGATGACTTGCTTCAGGTCATCAGTACAGATCTGGGGCATTGCTAAACCATTTTAAATGGGGAAGTCGGACCCATTTTCCAACGAGCAAAAGGTCACCAATATTCGCAATTCACGGAGGTAGATTGAAAGAGCATACATTTGGCGACAGCAATGACGCCTTCACAAGGGTTTTCAATGGGCTCAATCGGAGTGTCACTCTGAGGGGCGGATCGGGAGGTCAGGGGAATGGAACTCTTTTTTTCTGCTTGTCATAGACTTTTGGGGTGTTAATCAACACATCCCCAAATCTGCTACCCCTTTTCCCCCTTTCTTGCATGTCAGTAATTTGTGTTGCTCGATAACGGTACTTGTTAAGCTTATCACAATGCTTTCAAATTTATTAGACCCCCTCTATGAAATAAAAAAAAAACAGCCGCCCTTGACTTCGCCCCCCCCCCCCTTTCCTCTCGCAATGCCACTTGAAGACATTCTGTCCCGTTGGTGACCACATCTCTTTTATCTCTCATGTGAATCCACTGTTCAGTATACTCTCGTAGGTCATGTTCATTAGGAGCTCCCTGGGACCCGTTTCACAAAGCCTTTTTTCGATAACAAATAACGAAAATCAGTGGCAAATCTGCTGATAACCAATCAGAAGCAAGGATTTATCTAGCTTATAACAAAAACTGTCATTAGTCACTGATGACAAGTTTTGTGAAATGGGCCCCAGGAGTATAATTGTCCCTGTATCTCAATGTATTGTAAGTGTACATAATATGATTGAAGGTTGGAGTAGGCCAAGATGGTAGATTTGATTTAGTCCATGGGCCAGATCAGATATTGGTACCACCAGAGGTGGCAAAACCTTTGTACTATTTTTTTGTTTGTTGGGCATTTATACGTGAGGTTTTCTAACTTTCATTCTCTGGGCCTGAAAACCTGGAAACAGACACCAAAATGAACTTTCAACACCTCTCCAAAGCCAAAATATAGCCAAAATATGGCATATAGTACCGTACAGGGCATCTTGTTAAATCTAATTCATGTTGCCATGGTAACAATGGGAAGGTACTATATAGCATATTCTTGGCTTATATGATGTATTAGTCATATAGTTTTGTCATTATTTTGGAAAGCGGACTTTAACTTGTCTTGAATGAGTATATTGTGTAATATATTACTGAAATTACTCAAAAATCCTTGATTTTAGGCTATTCTGGGGTCGTTACCATGGCAACCGTTATAAATGGTAATGTAATTTGCATTTCATTACTTTCCTTTATGGAGAGGTACTCTAAACTGTACATTTTTACGCTTCCAAAAGTGTTTTTATAATTTTTAAATGACTTTAACTGTTTCTTTGAATAATACCGGTTTTTTTGTTGTGTTGCCATGGAAACTGCTGATTATATGACTAAGCTGCCAGTCTGGAAATGCTATCATATCAAAATATTATGTATAGATATAGGACATTTCAAAATGCATAAGTAGATCTTGCCACCTTGAGTGGTACCAATAACCCAAATTTCTGGACTTGGCCCATGGACTAATTAAGGTAATAAAGGTGAAAGCACAGACTATAGGAGTGGCGTAGCAGGGATTTAGCTAGGAGGGGAGGGGGGCACACCGATGAAGGATTTGCTACATCGGGGATCATGTGGGGAGTGCAGTAGAAATTTCTCTCCTTCTCTCCATCTCTCTTTCCTCCTTCACCATTCGATTCGATGGTAAATGTCCCCCCCCCCCCCCTCTACCGTATGAGGGATAGTCTGATTTGCGTGAAATGTCATAGTTAATGATAAAATTATAAAGGAGATTCGTAATTTTGTTGTAATCACCGAGATATTCTGTATTCATTTTTAACTTTCTTCCTGGTTTTTTCTTCATTTTCATGCTTCATGATTGGTATTTCTTCTTTATTCTATCGATTAAACATTATTCGACAACACGTTGCTTCATTTTAACAGCACTTCAAAGTCTAACATCACGTTTTAAAAGCATTTGTAATCGTACTTGAATTGACAGAAGGTACTTTAAATCGTCATTCACTTCGATTGCGTTTTTACGAGCAAATTGATTTTCTGAACGCTGAAGTACTTCTGATATACAATAAAGAAAACATGTTTCCTCGGTGTGCCGTCTTAGATTTCCCTCTATTTATTGTATTTCATGTGTGCTCTTCCCAAGTGTGCTCCAATTTGTTCCAATAATGGAATAAGTGGTGAGAATATCTTAACGGTTCACCGTCGGCCATTGCTTCGTTAACTCATCGAGCTAGCTTCCATGGTTTTCAAACGATCACGTGACACATTCTGGAGGAGCGCCAGGGGGTGTTTCACAAAGACTAAGATCGACTTTAACTTGGACTTAAATATGGCAGTCCATCCATGCCACTGGTTGCTCTCACTATTGGTCTCTCAATTTTGTTCTTTAGATAATATTTGTTTCCATCAATAATGAAAAAATTGTGGCCACGATTTTTACGTCCCTTGAGAGACCCATGCCAGTAAACGGTGAGAGCAAATGATGGCATGAACGGCCTGTCATATTTAAGGCCAACTTAAAGTCGATCTTAGTCTTTGTGAAACATCCCCATGAGTGTCAAATCTGACAGACATGAGGCTGAGTGCTATACAAGAACCCTCTATTATTATTATCATTACATTATTAAATGAACGTCGTTTGGAGTACTGAGCGTGTACCGAGAATGTGCTGTAAAAGAAGAGGGTCTGAAAATTATTTTATTTTTGCTTTAGTAATAAAGAGGAATTATTATAGTGTATTGTGATTATTATTTACAAATAATCAATAATAATAAAGTTAATAAAATGATACCGAAAATTTGTCCATTTGTATGACAACGGGAATTACTAGAAAAATATATGGATATATGAGACCGCACAAACAGGTTGCATAAAAATTAGGCCCTAAACTAGTTCTAGACATATTTAAATACACGAAAGCAACTCAGGAACAATCCTTTAATTGAGAAATCGCACCCATTGACATTCTTTCAAATGGAATTTAGAAAAGGATGGGAAAGTTCACAAATTATCTTTCACTTATTAAACCGGAACTCAACCTTCTCAAAAATGTATGGCTTTTTCTGCGTAGATCCAATAACTTAATGCACTTCAGTTTTATAAAGACTTTCACTAGCGCATTTACACAATTTCTGCGTTTCTGATTAAAATTCGCAGAATGGACTGCTCATGAATTAATAATTGGTTAAATTTCGATTATCGAGTCCTCTTTTCCTCTCTCTCTCTCTCTCTATCTCTCTCTCTCTCTCTCTCTCTCTCTTTCAATCAATCAGTCTCCTATGATCACAATATAATCTGATCAGTATTTTTCTCTGAGGCTCTCCAGGAAACTGCTCAGTTTTACTATTAAAGTTGTGCTCTCCATGCAGTCAATGACTGATTAGCTGTGACAAAAATCAAAGATGATTTTTCACCCTCTTGATTACAGGTACATGGGTTCAGTGGCGGATCCAGGGGGGGGGGCCCGGGGGGCCCGGGCCCCCCCCCCCCCCCCCCCCTTGAGAAAAAAATCATGTAAAATCACGTGATTTTTACCTTTTTTGGGGGTTGGGCCCCCCCCCCTGGCGCTCAAGGGGGGGGTGCAAATTGAAAAATTTTCGAGGACCAAAAAAAAAAAAAAAAAATGTGCTCACTACCCCCCCCCCCCCCCCCCCCCCCCCCCCCCCCCCACTGAGCGACTTTTCGGCCGGCGCGATTTTCCAATTTTCGGGAGCAAACAAAAATGAAGAAAGTTGGGCCCCCTCCCCTAAGAAATCCTGGATCCGCGCCTGCATGGGTTGGAATTAAAGCATCAATTATCTATGTTTTTCTATGTGTATCTTTTATATATACATACATACATCATATGCATGTATATTATGTTTAATTTTTCTCTGTGATGCTATTGTAATTCTCCCCGAATGGGCCTTTGAGGAAAGATAATTATAGACATTAAATGTTCACTGAATCGTGATTGGTTTCCTCCATATTCATGATATGGTGGGCTTAGAGAATCTTTCTTTAAACTCTCTTTAAAGGGCGTTTCAGGGGTTTGCACAGAGAAAATCACAAGACTTGTAAAAGGGCCAAAATTATATAAACAAATTAATAACGGAAAACTTGGTTAAAATTATGGTGGCAGACTATTTCATTATAAGCAAACTTACAGTCGTTTTTTCTCGTCAAATTTGAAATTTGGAACTAGCAGTATTTAATTCACCCCATAAGTGGTGTACGAAAAGAGGGCTTCAACTTTCACTCTTAGACAGAAAACCAAAGAGTCTATTGATCTTAATAAACTCATCTTGCTGCTAAAGATTTTGATATCAGTTTTTGAGGATTTGCAGATCCCTGATAGGGGCTTTAAACACGAAAAAAAACAAACAACAGTCATCCCTTGTAATAGTTTGAGAAGATTGATGAGATCACAATTTCTAATACACGCAATGCTTGTTTTTTAATGCGCAAACCCACTGTATCTTGGTATTATACGCAATGGATAAGCTATGGGGCAGAGCGTGCCCTCAAACGAATGGTGAAAAATGGTGAAAAGAGGTTTAAAGAAGACGATAGAACCCCTCCCCACCGCCTCTGTTGCATTTTTGATACGCATTTAATTTATCCAGTAGTATGGAGCCGTCCCCCCCCCCCCCAAATACGCCTCTGATTCTAGGAATCATTCAAAATGAACAAGAATTTGCTTTTCATTGACGATATTTCTTTTCTATCTGTTTGATGAATTTAAATAAATGCAAGTGTACCTTAAATGAATGACCTTTTCGGATATGCATACAGGAAACGATGCAGAAATGATGGTTTGAGAGAGTGTTTAAAGAGAAAACTTTAGTTTAGATTAGTTTTAGTTGAAAAAGTTGTGAGCTCTTTCATTCTGTTTATGTTAGTGTGGAGGAGTAGCATATAAAAAGAATTTTCCCTGATAAGAGTGGTTCTTCAAATATCCTCTGTTCGAAATATGACTGGAAACGGCTTAACATTATGGACAACGCTTTCATGCCATCTATTTGTGTAGTCCCATGTACACATTTCTGTGAAGAGTGCATGTGACTTTAACAAGACTGAGCAATTTCTTATCATTTTGATGATTCCAAAACCTCACAGTATACACCAATATTTATGTGCTATGTTATCAACGTCTTCCAATCACTTTCACGCAATTTCTTTCACAATGCAATCACATGAACATAACTTGACTTTCCCCCTAAAACTCGAGGGAGAAACATGGCGCATTGCCTTACCACCGAAAGACGTAAAATGGATGACATGATTTAGGACCTGAGTGGCTTGATTGGGAGGCTGGGAATTCATCGATTCATTGCGCGGTCTATTTGGGGAGTAGTCCGTTTTAAATTGAACTTCCCAAAGTCTCCCCTCTTTCGGATGTGGTTTCCGTTTGCCACTTTGTATTCTCATGGCTTTTATGGAAGAAGAATGATGTAAAATAATTTCTGGTTGGTTTTTATATTTCTTAGCTCAGTTTCATAGTCTGCCTCTGGTTTTTCTGGATTTTTGTTTCGTCTGCCTATCTCTTTAAAGATATATAGACCAGTTTTAAGCTCTTATTACCAATCATGTGAAAGAATATGTTTTGACTAATACGTGATCATACACATTTTGCAGGTAAACCGCCTACTGAGTAATATATTTTGTAAATTATCATATCCATCCGGCCTGGATAGATATCGCGTAGTCCATACATCTGTCTGTGTGCAGTGCTTGTAACTTTTCCAAGACTGGGCAAAATTTATAATAATTTTGATGATTCCAGAACCTTGCGTACACACCAATAGTTATGTGCTTGATGATAAAGCTTTTCTGATCGATTCCACAACGTTTCTTTCACAATGCAATCACATGACCAGCACTGGTCTATACCTTTAACTCGCCTTCTCTCTCGAAGCCCTTTTCCTCTCCCATTTACCATGTCTCTCTCTCTCTCTCTCTTTCCCTTCTGTTCGTCATTTTCCTCCTATCCTCTTCTGTCTCTACCTTACTTTTAATTTCACATTCATAACATGCTTCTATACCCCCTCCCCTCTCTATGTCACTCTCTCTTTCTATCTATGTCTCTCTGTCTCTATCCCCCCTCTCTCTCTCTCTCTCTCTCTCTCTCTCTCCTCTGTGTGTGTGTGTGTGTGTCTCTCTCTCTCTCTATATCTTACTGTTTCTATATCTGTCTCTCTTCCTCTTTCTCTACATATATCTCTTTTTGTCTATGTCTATCTATCTATCTATCACGCACACACTCACGAACTACTCTCTCTCTCTCTCTCTCTCTCTCTCTCTCTCTCTTTATGTCTTTCCATCCTTCACATGCTGTAGGAATAATCCAACACTCTCCACATTAAGTAGAGTTGAAAACTTGTTATTCCTTCCAATCCGCTATGTCAAGTCTAGTTTGTGGAAATTACGTCATTCATTTTCGTGTAAACAAAGGAACAAGACGCATGTATAATTTCCATTAACGGATCCAAAATGTTACCCTGTTCAAGCTTTTTAGAGCGAATTTATCACATAATTTTTATGTCGATGCATGAAAGGAAAATTAAGAGCATGGTTGAGTAGTATAAAAACCCACATAATCAATATCATTCTCTCTGTAGTGGTTTATTAATATTAAGTCTCATTCTTTGAAATGCCGACAAAAGAATGAACGAAGATATAATGTCAACACTAATTTTGAAAATATAGATTTCCTGCCAGAATCTAGAACGCAATTAAGAATTAAGAAAATAGTTAACAATACAAAACGATGGAACAGAGAAAAAAAAAAAGCAGAAAGAAATTGATATTAAAAAAAAGATGGAGTTAGAGGTAAACAGAGAGGAAGGATGAGAAAAGAGGAGAGGGAGAGAGAGGGTGAGAGAGATATCAGAGTGGGAGCAAAGAGAATAAATATCTATAACTGAAATATTTTCATCTTCATTTCATTTCATTCATTTTATTTTCATATTTCCAATGTTACATATATATTTCAAAACAAAGTACAAGTGTTTTGTTTGTGATAAAATAACAATCAATGATACATAATAGATAACATAAAGATAAGTGGTCAATATAGATGCTGATTTACACGAGAGAAATATGATGGGACCTACATGAAAGCAAGCTTAGAAAGATGAAGGCCCCGGTGTAATAATTTGTGTTAATGAATGGAGGACGGATATTAGTGACCAATCGAAATAATTTTTTTTTTTTTAAAAGGGAAAGAAAAAAGAAACATGCGGTGGTGCTGTTTATATTGTCCCTCCCTTTCTTACAATGTAGGCAAAAGTACACGTATTTAAATTATTGTGCAATGGGTGCTCAGCTGGTAAACGAACATTACAGATAATAATAAAATGATTACAATTGTATATACATATCCAAGATAAACATTGCATGACACCAGCATCGGGAACTTACTAATTATAATACAAAATGAATAGTAGAATCTCTATAGCGTGAAACATAATTAACATCTTTTACCAATATCTGTTTCAATATCGTGATGTATCATGACGTACCTTCATTTTAAAATCTTTTCCATTCGTTATTATATTCAAATAGATTATAACGGGCAATTTCTTTAACAACATGTAACTTCATAAAACACTGCTACTTTTACTTGTATTTAACACGAGAAGTAAATCCTATTGTTTGGAGACAATATTATATTTTTGAAAATCAATTTGTAATTTGCATTTCGTAGTTTTCTCGTAATTAGTTTGTTTTCTTCTCTTCAGCATGATTAATGGATACAGTGCATAGATTCGCAACGACTAAATCATAAATATCGAAATGTTTAACAGTCATCAGCAAACGCAAAATATCATGTATGAATATATTTATAAGCGCCTGGAAGACAAATGAAATGAATTTAACATAATACTTTACAAAACGTTTTATTTGATATTTTGGGGCATGTGACGAAACAATCAACGCCTACGTTTATATAGGCCGTCGATACAATCTAAACAAAACCGGTCAAATGAAAACTTAATGAAATCAAAGATTAGTAGGAACTTATAACATTTTTTTTCATCACAATTTGTCAACACAATTTTGTAGGTTAAGCTCCAATAGAAAGGATTTTTTCTCTTTTTATCTTGAGGAACGGTAACCTTTTTGCCCGTAACTTTCATAAACATTTTTTTGAACGGTATGAATTATAGATTTGAAAGAAATTCAACAAGAATGGCGTCCCCCCCCCCTTCCCCTCCTTGTTAAGGCCCCGAAAAGGCCAGTGCCCTTTCGGTGATTCAACGGGGCTGCCCCATGATATCCCGCCTCCCCAACTGGAAACGATTCTTTCCACCCCCTTCCCCATTTGTCAATTTCTGGATAGATATGCCACTTATCAATTTTCTGTTTTTTTTTTATTTGATAAAAACGTTGACTAGTTAGTAAAGGTTGCACACATATTTTACGAGACAATCAAATGTTAACATGGTGGTTGAGTTTGATACAATGGAAAGTAAAATGATTTGTAATCGTAATAGTCTTTATAATATCTCATTGATATAACGAGGAATAACAATCTTGACGAACACAATGAATTATTGTGTTATTTTAAAGGGAATACAAATAAATCTGCCAAATATGTCCCAGTTCGTTTTCCTGCCATAGTGTGTTAGCATTTAATTAATTGAACATATTTGCACCACATTTCATGAGTCAAAATCGAGAGTAAATGATATAAAAATGGAAAAATTAAAGTAAATACTTTACTTTAACAAGATAACGACGTCGACAACCCCCCCCCCCCCCCCCCCGCTTATCAGCGGCTGGATGAGTCGTTTGGGACCAAAAAAAAAATCACAACACTGTATAATAATAATTCTCTCATGACAATATTGACATAATAATATACACATACGCACGGCTATAAAAATCCATTCAAATATTATTCTCAACCTCTAAATCTTATCATTCAATTGTTTACGATATGTAAAACTATGACTTAGTGTCAGCTTGCAGTAAAACATAATGCAGCAGCCATAAAGCACGTCATTAACACAAGTTACTACAGTCAAACCTGCTTTAGTGACAACCTTTCTACAAAGACCACATTTTGTGTTTCCCTTGAAAATGGTTTCTCATTTAAACATGTACTAAAGGAACCTGTCTCCAAAGACCACTTTTTGTGTTTCCCTTGGGCGGTCGCTATAGACAGGTTCGACTGCATTTGAAATAAAAGAACGTACGCATATATCATATTCTTCTAGTGAATTACATTATGTACACACATCTCGGTGAAGGTCACTTTATTACACAGTGTCTGTGTTTTCAAGGATTAATTCTTGCATTGCTCTCCATATTGGCTCACCTGAGAAAGATATTTGTTAAAGAAAATAGATCGAAACTTGTAGAACATGCAAGAGAGAGAGAGAAAGAGAGAGAGAGAGAGGGAACCCATTACATCATGTTGCCATCCATGTCTTTACTGGTTACCCGTACGAGAAAGAACTACGTTTCGATCTAAATAATTATGTTTTTATCATTCTTTTTTTGTATTTTTGGAGAAAAAAATAATCCGTCTGTGATCAAAATGTTGAGACTTTCATTTCAAAACGAATATTAATTTATCTTCAGAGATAGTGGTAGACAAGCTATTAACTGACTTGCACCTCATTCAATCAATCAATGAAAAAATTGAGTCCCTTTGAGAAGGGAAATACATTCTCAAAGAATTAAAATATACATACATTACAAATGTATCAATTTCTGTCATTTTTTTAGAAAAGCATAGTAGCCGAGTGGAAATCGAACTTGTATTTAGAGCCCCTCTCTATATACGTAACACAAGGTCTCACGAGATTTTCAGCGAACTTTCGTTAGTTAAAAAATATATATGTTACAGGTCCTCACGAACCATCAATGCATAATGAATTATTTTAATTTTACTATTAAGTCAGCTTCTATCAATATCATTTTAGATCAAGCTTTAACAGGTGTATAGTAACATTTCGTCAAAGTATAGACGTTTATAATTTCAGAGTCATTTTATAAAGATTTCATATATTAAAAATGAAATGTAGTTATAGAAATACAATTATCTATATAAGGTTTCCAAGTGGTACAATAAATCAGTGTATTCAATATCTGTAGCGCAGTACCCGGATGACTGATCAATATTTTTTTCGTATTGCTCAGTCATCCGGGAACTTCAACTATTTGTATCGATATCATATCGACATCACACGAAAACAAAGCCATATTTACCGAGGTTAGTCAAATTGTGTTATTTCGCTAGTCAGTATAATATAGATAATAATAATAATATTGTATGGCTTTGTTTTCGTGTGATACAAGAATATATTGCTCTCGCTATAAGAAAATATTAGACTCGTCAAATATTGTCATAGCTCGAGCGATATATTCTTGTATCACACTCAAAGGCATCCGATATTATATAAATACTGTCTCTTTGGCCACCCATAATTGGCTCTCTCTAGAAGGAAATGTTTGCTGAAGATCCCGTCTCGAAAAGCCACTTATCAGTGGCCATTTTTGTGTTTCCCTTTGGAGGCCTTAGAAGACAGGTTTGACTGTATTTGTAATCACTACAACAATATTTGAACTTTGAAGGGCAGGGGAGTGGCCTCATCGCAAGCAAGGTGGGCATTAAAATTACTGTTCAACCTGCGTTTCGTCACCGGGTCAAAAATAATATCACTATGACAACGACGACGGCGACCGTCAGAAAAACGATGAACAGAAATAGATAATTGTCTAAGACACGCGAGGCCTGTTGCCATTCGTTTCTGTTCCGCTCCAACAGCAATCGGGTACTGATTGAAGTTCTCCTCTCCCAGGGCGATGTCCGGGTCGCCGACTCGCAGTGGACGTCGTTGACGTCGGCAGTGTGGGGGTTGGGTCTTAACCGGAGCGACTCGGCGTTTTGCGATGACGATGGTGGTAGGGAATCCATCTTGGTCTCGCCCAGGAAGTCGGCGTGTGGTTCCTCCACGGAGAAGACACTATTCTGAAGGGGGAGTGAATCAAATGGAATGAAGTATTGTTACGTCAGGTTAATGACAATTACAAACATATATTTTTTTTTTAATTTGCATTTGGGAGATTGGGATAAATAATATTGCACCCCCATCCGTGGCAATGCACAGAACCCTGAATCCGCGACATTCCATACCTTAAATGCTTAATAATGTGCTTATTACAAAACCTTCTCCTTATTAATCATTTCATTAACTGAAAGTCGGAAATGGAGGGGGGGGGTAGGGCTTGATATTTTCGATTTTCTCCGCAGTTATAAATACGATACCATTATATCATGACCCATCTTGACATTACCTCTGAATTGTGCCCCTATTTCCTTTTCAACTTCCTTTTCTTCTTTTGTTTCCCTCTTTTCCACAATTAAGGAGGGGGTGTTTCGGCACCCTCGATTTGCCCATGATGACTCCATACCTTGAGATTAGCATGGCGTTTCAACGTCGATTTCTCATTGCCCCTCTTTAAGAAGCATATCCGACGGAGGAACATGGGCACTGCCTTGTCCCCTCGCTGGTGGTAGAACCGCAGGATGCAGATACTCAGACCAAGAACGAAACAGTTTGTCAGGATCATGTAGACAAAGAACATACCTGGGTATTAAAATAATTGTAAACAGATTTAAAAAAAAGGATTTATAATAACATATCTTTGCAGCAGGATGGCAGAACGGTGTTAGCTTTACAGATTTGTTTAAAAAGAAGAAGAAAACAAAGAGAGTTACAATATTGTACCAATACAATAGAATCAAGAAGTTAAAATACAATATAGAAATACAATATAATCTCCTATTATGAATATGCTTCTGTAATTTCATTCAAACAAAGATTAAATGAGAATTAGCGATTGATGCATTAAGAAAACGATAAGTCGATACATTCAAATACAAATACCTAACAGTATAGGCCAACAATACACGTGATTCGTATGAATGAGGGCTTGTCACATGTACAATTTAAAACATCGATATATAAAAGAAACAAAACAACAACCCGGCATCAGAAGTATTGATCAACGCAAGATTATATATTATAGTTATATTCATATCCACTGATATCATCATTGCGATATTTATCTTCATTATTGTTCAAGATATTTATGATCGTTACCAAGAAGAGGCAGTTCATCGCCAAGAGGCGGCATGATACCGCCGATGAGCTGCTGAAACAAGATGGCGGCCAGGAGGTTGGACACGGCAAACTGGAGTCGTTCCCCCGACTCCGGCGGGAGGAGAAAGACGAGGCAGTTGACAAAGGCGAGGAGGCCACTAGGAAGAACGATGTTGAGCACATAGAACCCGTAAGATCTTTCGAGAATTAGCTCGTAGACGATTTGGGAGTATGCAGTCTCGCAGCAGGCGTAAGTTTCGTTTTTTTGGTGAGCAACCGCCTTTTGTAGGGACCAGACGCCATTTTGGAGAAATACGTTCTGTGATGAACAAAATTAAACATGATTAACTTACGAACAGCTTTATGAAACACCCCCCTGGGGTGCTGAAAGCATTACAATGGATTTTTTCCGTGACTTCAGGTAGTACCCATCACTTACTACACCTAGGGGTGTTTCACAAAGACTAACCTAAGATGGAATTTTTTTTTTTTTCTTTTTTTTTCTTCCGAAAATCATCATAAAAAACAATAACACAATAAAATAAAAAATAAAAGACTTGTATAACAATAATTGAATGATGAAACGGTTAGATAGCCCATTTCAGAGCCATTAACCTAACAGCTCTGTTCTTTCATGGAGTCCAATAAAGTTGGACTTAACTATTTGTTTGTTTCTTTTTTTATTTCCGGAAATCACCATACAAAAACAATAACACAATATAAAAAAAGCAAATACTTGTATATCAATAATAGAATGATAAAATGGTCGGATAGTCTATTTCAGAGCCATTAACCTAATGGCTCTGTTCTTTCATGGAGTCCAATATATTTGGACTTAACTATAGCAGGCCGTTCACGCACTGTTTGCTCTCACCATTTACTGGCATTGGTCTCTCAAGGTACGTACAAGTCATGGTCACAAATTTTCAGAATTTACTTTTTTTTGATAATTCATTATTGAAGGAAATTTGTTTATCTACAGATCATGGTGAGAGCAAAAAGTGGTATGAACGGTCTGCAATGTTTAATTCCAACTTAAAGTCGATCTTATAGTCATTGGTGAACACTCCCCTGGATTGAGAATGGCAAAATAATGTAGATTAATGTCCTGCATCGTCTAACAATATGTATGTGCCGTGTGTTAAATGTCGAAGTTCACTCTTGTGTGTGAATTGTACGAAGGTTACCATCATTTGGGCACCGAGATGCTATGGTTCAACTGGGGCATTGGGTGGGTGGGCTATACGTGCCCCTTTCAAAACCACTTACAAAAAGCATATATTCCCATTTTTAATTTCTGACCAAAAGGCACTCTGTTGGTGTTTCCTTTTTTTTTTGGAGTTGTGTCCGCCCCCCCCCCCACCCCTCCCATTTGCTTATTTAACTTTAATAAATTTATATTTTTCGATTAAAAAGTGTTATGTTCGAATCGTTGCCCGATGCAGGTGGCATTAGCGGCTACAGCTGCATCTCTCTATTCAGGTGTACACATATACAGGCTACTAATGATGGTAGCTAGGCGATAAAAGCCTCGTCGATATGTTTGTAAATTAATTAATGATAACGATCGACGCGATAACAATGACATTCTAAATGCACTCTACAGAAGCGGAGTGATCAAATATCCGCGTAATTTCACAAAATATTTAGCTTTCGCGTCTCTTTCCCTGAAAAGATTCAGTGTAAGCGTGTAATATTATGGTTCTTAATATCCCCTTTAAAAATGTTTCTTCCCAAAAGCAGTCTGTTTTCTTAGCATATTCTGAACACGTTTTCATTTCAGATCGAGTAGAAAGAGGATTTCAAACGGTCTTTTCTCATTTTTGTCTCCTCTTGCAAGAAGCTTCAAAAGTATGGCCTGACTTCGACCCGGTTACAATTTTTTCTTGATATTTTGACCAAGATTATAATTGAAATATGATTACTAATTTGGATCGAGATAAGAAGTAGGTTTATAATTGGTTGTAGGCTTGGACCAGGATTATGAATAAAATTGAGATTGAGACTAGAACAACATCTGATATAAGGATTAAGACAAAAACTGTGTGATTGAGACTAGAATAACAACTGATATAAGGATTTAGAATATAATGCGACAAAAGATTATAATTGAGATTAGGATTAAGATTAAGATCTGGATTAAGATGAGAATTAGGATGAGGATACCTGATTAGGATCTTCGTTGGTCGGTAACTGAAGGTAAATGCCGTTGGAATCGTAAGCCCATGACATGTAGGTCATCGGACACGTCTGGAAGTCGAAAGGGAAGTATCGAACCCCGACCATGCAGGCACTCGTGAGGATGATGGGGGTGAACCACGTAACGCTGCCGTCGTACGTGACGATGACGTCGGCGCTGAATTCATTGATGAAGTCCTGGTTGACACTGCGAAGAGATAAGGGAACGCTGGATGAAGTGAGTTGTATATGGCAGGCATATCAGGATGACTATCTTCCACTACTGTCATTTTCTACTCATCTCAGAGCATGGCGTTATTATTAGTTCCCCATGTTTTCACTCTCTCTCTCTCTCTCTCTCTCTCTCTCTCTCTCTCTCTCTCTCTCACTCAATCACTCTCTCTCTCTCTCTCTCTCTCTCTCTCTCTCTCTCTCTCTCTCTCTCTATCTATCTATCTATCTATCTCTCACTCACTCACTCACTCTCTCTCTTCCTCTCATTCTGTCTTTATTCCCCCCCACCCCGGTTTGGCGATGTGACTGGTGTAGCCTAATAGTAATTTATTTTTACTCCTTACTTTTCTATGAGAGTGATATCTGGTTTCCATATGCCATCCTTACTGTATGTGATCGTCTTCAATCCGCCATAATCATCGGGGTCCCATTGTAGAAACTCATCTCGCCAGTCCTATGATGAACAACCAAAACAATTATCATAATCATCATCATAATGCTCCCTCTCAGCCAATTTCCATTTATTAACAAACTTATTATTATTTGCTTTATCTTTCTTAGTCTGTCCGGGTATATCATGCAATGAGTTTGAATGCATCTTCAGAATGTTTCGTTATATACTCTGTTCCCAATATTAAACTTAATACATCATTTTCAAATCGTTTGGAGAAAAAAAATCATGCTCTGTGTAGTCAAATTTACTTAGTAACTGGATGCAATGTTTGTAAATTTCAGAAAGGTTTAATCGATTTTTTTTTATAACTCTGACGATTCTATATGTAATACACCACTGTTCCTATAGTTACTACATAATCAACCAATCAGAATGTCTGTTTTCTCACAAAAAAAAGTTGCATGAGGACTTGATAATATACTCAGGCCCCTCTAAAGTGTTGGGAGCCCAAAATTCGCCAAATAATTGATGGCAAAATGTCACTTAAATTGTATCACTCTTCTGCAAAGATCCCCCCCCCCCCCCAAACAACAACAACAAAAAAAAAATTAAGACAAATATTGATAAAAGAATACATAATTGGAGTTTTCTGTTGTATACGCAGAAAACCTAAATTGCGTATTCTTTCACCAATATTCGACTTCAAACACATTTTTAAAAATAATTCTTGCAGAAATGTGTCTTAAATGACATCCACTTTCACATTATGATATGATCTACTCTCTTAAAAAAAAGAGTGAATTTTCACTCTATTTTCACTTTCTTGGGAGTGACGTCCGTGATCACTTGTTTAGGAGTGAAAATCGATTGATTTTAGAGTCTCTCTAAGAAGAAAAAAGTGAATGTTCACTCTATTTTCACTCTATTTTCACTCTCCAGAGGAGTGACGTCCGTGATTTTGAAAATTCACTCTTTTTTTTTAAGAGAGTAAGTGGAATTTTGCCATCAATTTTGGGGGCTCCCAACACGTTAGAAGGGCTTTAACGGGTATGAAGTGGTAGTATCTGACATGGTAGTATCAAGATCAGTGACTTGATAACAGGGGCGGATTTATTTTTTGTAAACTGGGGGAGGGGGGGGGGACAAATGTGAATCCGACATCCGTTACTCACCTGCCTTCTCCATCCGCTTAGCTGCACATGCTGTTTTCGTTCATCCTAAAAACAAAGAATTATTTCGGGATTATTTTAGGACAAGATTTGAAATCTTAATTCTAGTTCGCTGTGTCAATACACTTTCAGACTACGCAACGAAACTTTTTTCATTTGAACTGATTCCAGTAATCTTGTCAGAATTTATTCTAAGTCAGCATAAACTTAAGAGATACCAAGATCACCCTAAAACTTCTTTTCTTGGCATGATTATTAAGTATATACCTTTCTTTATTTACGTTGACAGGCGTCAATTATTACCCGACGTCAGCTTGAATCAGCGAGTGGCGCAGTCTTTCACTCGGTGAAATCGTCCATTTTTTTAAGAGTGCAAGATCAGCAGGGCCGACATTGCTTTGACTTAATGGTACCTGACATCGTTTATGACTTGTCATAGGTTTGATTAGCGCATTTAATGACGCAATCAAAATGACCCCTTGTGTGCAATGGGTAGTGTGTAACAATCCGTGGATATTACGCCAATCGGCCTCACGTATCAGCACTCAACGCATACATAAATATTATTTCCTTTACGCTTACATGAATTATTTATTTTATGCCACCGAGCGCTAAGGAGTGTCACCCAAAATTGCACCCCATTAGTCCATCGCAACGGTTATTTTACACTCATTCTCACTGGATACGAGGCGTCACTGCGATTGCATCATTACCTGCACTAATCAATAAAAGAAAGGGGTTCATATGCCTGTAAATTCACTTTCTGTGCGATGTCGTTCTCATATGGCGCATCAGAGATAACGCAAGCCACTGACGGATTCTTCCGTCATACGCTTCGTGTGCAAAGGGCAAAGCGTTATTCAATCCTCTTTAAGCGTTGGTTTGTCTGCAGAAGTTTTCTTGGTTAATCGTATTCATTTCGTATAGTAGCTTTTTACAAGAAAATAGTAAAACAAGGATGTGTCTGTATACTTGTAGTTGTATTGGTACACATGCACATTTCTCGACGCATGATAGATCATTCTATAAAGAAATATTTCTCCCATATCTATATTGTACAAGATCTTAAAAAGATTCAGAATGAGTTTTCAACACACAGCGGGGATTTATGCATCATTGTTTTTGCTCTCTGGTAGGTTTTTACCCACATTAAATTTCAAATGATGCGGATGATAAATGTACATTGTAAAAAACTGTTCCATTGCGCTTTTTCGCGAGAGCACTTTTTCAGCTTCGACTTCATGCAATTCATCATAACAAAAACACGTGATGTAGCCTGGACAAACATGCGTTACCATGACTACCAAGTACCAACATGTTTATTTTCAAAATTGTTTGCAATTTATTGTCCAAATATCCGACGAAAATATTTGCTGAATAAATTGAGCCATGCCCAACTTCATAAATTGTGCACAATATACGCAAAGCAGTGAATTGCAAATACAAATACATCATATTGATTTAATGCAGCTGGTAGAAATATATTGTTCTACTTAATGCAATATTTATCGGCAGAGTGTGAAAGGTAGGAACCTTGGTCTACGTGGAGTATATATCTGATTAATTTCATGCAAGCGATACTTATTTCATTTTTACATTTAAATATGTTAGTCCACTCGCTCTGTCTTTTTCTCTCTATATCTCTCTTTGTTTCTGTCTATCTATCCCTCACCCCCTCTCCCTCTCTCTCTCTCTCTTTATTTCTCTCTCTTTCTCTTCTTTCTCTCTCTCTTTCTCTCTCTTTCTCTCTCTCTCTCTCTCTTATTTATTTGCAGAATTAATTACGAGCGTGAAAGGCAGGAAACTAGTTGGTCTATACGTGGAGTATAGATATCTGATTAATTTGATTAATTTCATGCAAGCGATACTTATTTCATTTTGGCATTTAAATATGTAATTCCACTCGCTCTGTCTTTTTTCTATATACCTCTCTCTGTTTCTGTCTCTCTCCCCCTTTCCCCCCCCCCCTCCCTCTCTCTCTCTCCCTCTCTCTCTCATTCCCTTCCCCTCTCACCCTCCCTCGCTTTCGCTCTCTCCCTCCCCGCTCTTATCACTCTCTCTCGTCATATCAGTTCTTTTATCATATACTCACGAATAAGATGACTTGTGAGATCAGAACTCTGAATGAGACAACCACTGTTTCTGATTCATTCCTGACCGGCCTAATGGAGGGCGATCCGTAATTCTTCGCAAGCGTTTCAGACAGCATCTTGGGTGCACTTTCATTCTTAGTAGCACAGTGCACTGAAAAGAACAAACATATGAATAAATAAATATTATTTAATAATAGTAAAACAAATGATAATAATAATGATAATGATGATGATGATAACAATAATAATGATAATGATGATGATAATAATAAAAATAATGATTCATTAATGTATTATCATTACGCCGGTCACTGGATTCAATTTACATTCCGCACATTACAGTGCACATTCTCCACTCCCAGGGGAGCACACAAATAAACTACAGGATTTCCACATTCCAATCCAATCACACGGACCTTAATCACGCATCTAACCCGGTACCCATTTGAGTGGAGAGGAGCAATATAGCTTTAGTGCCTTGCTCAAGCACATATTACATCCCACAATTTCCAAAGATAAAAAGAAAAAAGGATACTAATACACCAATCCTCAAATGGAAGCCTAAGAAATATTGACAACAGGAGGGGGGGGGGGGGTATTTTGAACACGTGCCTATAACGACATAGCATTAGCTCATGTTCCCGATCACTGTGTACATTTAGTTCACCAATGTTCTCTTATCATTTTTAGTTCTTCAATATCTATATTTTTGTCTATTAAACAATCGTATTACACTGTTTTCTGTCATTATTGAAGTTAAATTTACTTTGGACATGCTTAATCATGTTCATATTGAAACGAAATATAACTAAATCAAAATCAAATCAAATCAGATCAATGCAAACTACAATAATATATCATTCAATAAAGCATCAATTTATGCTCTTATGAAATTCATGAAATTACGTCGTATCAAGGAATAACGGAACGATTTGCAAACCTTCCTCCTTCAATGTTAAAAAAAGGAGCTTGATCATCAAATACTTCAATTCAAGCTTAATAAACACATAAACGGTATTGTTATGGGATCAGGCAGAATTCAGTAGTCCGAGGCCTTTCTTTGTAATCCACTACGAAGTTTAAAACGGTAGAATTTATTCAATCGGTCAAATCATACACACAGATATTCTCATCCGTACTAAAAAAATAAAGATTTGTAATTTCCATCACAGATATTAGGCCTATACTCGTAAAAGACCCTCTAGAAAAAATAAAGATAAATAAACATGCAATCTTCTTTCTTGACAACCAATATTTCGTTCAGAAAACACGTACATTTATATATTGAATATACTTTCCTAATCATCGATTCGACAAGTCGAATGAATTTTTTGATGAGATAAGCACTCTAAAGGTTGAAATAATCTACATTTTAGATGCTAATGATCGTGGCCATGATTTCTAAGAGTGATGCACCTTCGTTCGGAAGGACACTGACAGAGAAAGGGAGAGATAGAGAGAGAGAGAGAGAGAGAGGGGGGTTATTAGAGAGAGAGAGAGAGAGAGAGAGAGAGAGAGAGAGAGAGAAAGGGAGTATGAGAGAGAGAGTGAGAGAGAGAGAGGGGGGGGGGAGAGAATTTTTTTTTTTTTTTGATAATCACACCCAACATCGTGCAATCCATTACTGAAAACCAGAAGCGCATAAAAGTCATTCTTGCACAGAGTGTGATACATTAAATGAATTAGAAGACGTTTTCTTTTTCATCATTTTCCCCGCAATTGCACGTTAATGACACTTCAATGAATCTCGGTTCTCCGATGTTGCTCTCTCGTGAGAAATTAGTTCTTTTGCTGCAATTATAAAGATGTCAAAACCAATTTCTCATCGAGGTGCGTCTCTGAAGACAATGGAATGAGACATTCGAGTCTTCAGATGACATCAAGTTTATCATCATCATTATTAAACATAGCATGTTCTTCGTCCACCTACCCCATTCCACTTTTTTGTTTCTTGTCCATGTTTCGTTTGTTCGTAATGTTGTTTTAGCAAATTATTTTAACTTTGTTTGGGGGGATGTAATAATTATACAAATAATACATGTTTGCGAGTGCATTCGTGAATATGCACGCAGGTTAAGTCATATTTGAATAATGAACGATACATGTCGAGTTCATTATCCGTCTCGTTGTGACTTAACCAAGTGAAGTGCAAATCAATAATGCACTAGCTGAAACAAGTATTATTTGTTTTATAAGATGGGTCTACAATATAGTATAAAGTCGAGAAATTGACGGTTGTTATTGCCAAAATGCACTCCCCGTATATGTGGTTAAAATTATTGCACGCACGTACCATTTTGACGCTTCTCATTGACTACATCCTTGATCCTATTTATGTTAACAAGAATAGCTTTTTAACATACCCGATTGCTTTAGACAAAGCAATGATCATTCAGGTCATGAAATGTGGATCATACATTATTAAGTTATTGCTGCTCAAAATATAAAATATTATGACGCCAATATCGGCATATGGTTTCGATTTTGATTGCATTCGAGCCAACATGCTTGTAATTAGCTTCTGGATGCCAACCTATCTTTACGAGATCAAAACCCTGATGAAATTCAATGAAATATTAATCCTCGTGCATTATCACCAAAGTTCACTATTCGGTTACTTCAAAGCTTTATTTTGCGTGGAGTAGCCAACTGTTTATCACTTTCCTATTCAGTTGCACTAATTATTAATATCATCATCAATACTATTATAATTAATACCATTTTACTGGAATCGTTCGAGGACACTCATACTGGGATGAAGAAGTTTAGGATATTGATGCTGTCCAGGGGGAATAATATTTGAACACCTAGGCAGGGTCTCATGAAACTGTCATAAGTTCAAGTTCACCGACATCTTATTGAAATGCGTGTATTAAGTTTAACACGCATTTCAATGGGATGTCGTTGTACTTGTACTTCGGACGGTTTCGTAAGACGCTGCCCTTGCCCACTGCCTTGTGTCGCGCGCCCATTCAGCTGAGAAAACATTATACCCTCAACGCTAAACCAGAGTCAGTCGTCTTCGACGGGTGTATTTTCGGGGTCGCGCGATCTGTGTGGGATGCGTGCAAAGGAGGAGAGCTGAGATGATTGAAGAATTAAAAAAAATATATAAAAACGGACAGAATCTGGACTACCATTCACCATGCTAATGGGTTTGTTCGAAATCGGTTTTGGCTCTACGTATATAGCACTTATCATGGTTGAATATTCATGCATATACCTTCATGGCTTTACTTTATGCAAAGGAGACACTCAATTACCAATATCCTATTCGCTCGCACTTTTGTTATTATTATTATCATTATTGTTGTTATCATTATCATAATTTGTGTAGAGCTCCATGAAGGACAGTGCAGGGTAGAATGGTGAAGTAGCACTTGGCGTATCTAGACATTGGCCTTAGGGAAACAAAACACCTGAGCTAACTGTAATGCATACAATTCGCTAAAGTAACCATGATTTGATGGCCCTGATTTGCGTCATAGGGCTGCCCCAACCACCTCCCCCTAAACAAACAAACACACACACACTCTCACACACACACGCACACACACACACACACACACACACCACCACCACACGCACACACACAACTATGCTGCACATCACTGTATTGCAGCATATTTTTGTTGATGACTCCGAGAGTAATCAGGGAAGTAAGCTCACATAATGTGGATTCTCTAACCCGCTAAATGATATTTCTCTTGATTGAAAATTTGTCAGGAGGGATAAATTACCTCCCCATGCCCCTCATTCAAATACACGAGTAAGAAGTAGGCTTCAAAATACAGATCTGGTGTTGTAATATATTATTTGAACGTTGCATAATCATTAGTGTAAATGGGTCGATTCCATCAGATCCCAAACAATCCCAAATATATTTTTTAAATGCGTGTCTGACACTGACCAGCCATCAAAAATCGATTGTGTAATTGTATTCTTCCACAATATGAACATCACAGATCCATGGTAAATAGCCGGGTTCTCAGATTTTCTTGGACATCAATTCTCTGACAATAACATTTTCAACTAAATTTCCCATTTTTGTCCTTCTTATGTTCAGTACAATTATGGTAAACATAGCAAAACGTATATAATATTTTTAAGGAGGCAGAACCCTGGAAAGCAAAGCTTGTGTTGGAAACGCCATGAACAATTTTTGTTAAAGTCGCTGTAGGCACATTAGCATACATGTATGAACGTGTTTCTCTGCATGATTACGGTTAATATCACCACCATAAATGTCATTATTAAGCCCATAAACCACTCCTGCTACTACCCTAATTTTCAATATCGTTACTAATGAAGTGGGAGCATGATCATCAACAGTTTACACAGACAGTCCCTATTTGGAGGATACCCACTCTTTTATTATAAAATACAAGCAGGTGCTTTATTCCAATCGACAACATCTCATCAAATATTCATTAGGAATGCCTCTCTTTCTGATAATCATTTGGAACATTGAGCCACACTGTAGACATAGGAACGTCATTGCCATTTTGAGAATCATTTAAAAAGCGGCAATTTACTTTGTTCAAGCCTTGATCCCACGATCGAAATTAAAGCTCAAAATCGTGACACCGCAGTTTTGATTTGATGAGTTTTGGTCATGTGATTGCATTTCACTACCAGACACGCCTTAAAATCCAACAATGGTAAACACTTTCTACTATAACGCTAATGATAAATGTAATAATTATAAGAATTAAAATGATAATCATAATATCAATGATAATAATAATGATAATAATAATACTACTGCCAATAATAATAATAAGAAGAAGATTGATAATAATGATAACAAAACGAACAAGAAGACAAAGAAGAAGAAGTAGAAGAAGAAAAAGAAACAGAAGAAGAATATAAATGTGAAGAAGAAGAAGAAGAAGTAGAATAAAAGCAAGAACAAGAAGAAAAAGAAGAAAAAGAAGAAGAAAATAGCACTCCAACAATATTACCTTGGTTAAATTTCTTTCTTTGTACTTCACTTTCTTGTATTCTTTGTTATCAATTATTGTAACATTCATTTATGTTCCTGGAAATAAAACATATCAGGTTCCGAAAGTAACGTCTGAATGGAGATTTGCAGACGTGGATTAATGCGTAATAAAGGACACTAACCCCCAACCTTTTGATTGAAATTGAAGTGAATGGCCCACTATACCACGAAACATCTACATGACTATTTATGGTTGCAAGGGAATGGTGACAATGGTGCTTTTTTTTGGGGGGGGAGGGCAGGGCAGTGGCGTATATGCAAAATACATGTATGGCCTACAAAGAATGATGGTATATAATAAAACATTACTCGTAACCAACTTACGGGCATTGCTGGTAGTAATAACGAGCTTCTCCTTATATCCTTACGTCAAACAAAAGATTAACAAGGCAGTAGAGTCTTACAGCAGTCTTTTGGGCTACCAAGATGACGTCATGCCATAAGGCCTTTAAAAAAGATGTTGTATTGCCCCTAGCGACCGACCCACAAACAAATCGAAATCTACATTCGGCTTTAAAAAAAAATGTATTAAAAATGTATTTAAAAATGAAAAATATCAGCCCAAAGAAGGAGTAAAAAAAACATTAAAAAAAAAACGAACCGACCAACCCATGTTTTGGCACCTAAAAGGCAAAACAACATCTTTTTTTTAAGGCCTAATATAGCAAAATACGGATAGAAACAAACAAACAGATAAGGAGAGAGAGAGAGAGAGAGAGAGAGAGAGAGAGGGGAGGAGGAGGGGAGACGGGAAAGGAAATTGAAGGGAGTATGATATGACTCTCTCACATATCCTTTCGAAATCGGCGGCCTTCTTTATTTCTATGTCAGCCACCTAGTTAGGCAAATGCACGCCCCCCCCCCCTCCCCTTGACATATTTCCCCCTCACTGGCTGTACCGACGCTACGCCTATATATACCATGATTCCATTACTATTTTGTAGAACTTTTTAGATGAGACAATAATAATAATTACATTTTTTACAGCATTCAACTCCCTGTTTGTTGGTGCCAAGTGCAAACCCCCCCTCTCTCACACTTACAGATTCATAAAACTTGCAGTCCTTTCATTAAATGCGTTTTGTGGGAAAGTACATTCAAGGTTGGAAATAAATTGCATGAGGCACTCGTAATGATTATTTCATTAAATTATTATTTGATAACGATACGTCCGATTTCAAAGTAATGAATTATTCTGTAGATTCTAAGAAGCGTTTAATAACGCTTCAGGCAACACAATAAGACCTCGAACAAAAATCAATGATCATTCAAAAACATTAATGACATGCTAAAAACTCAGAGAATCTCATCATGTTGCACTTCCAACATGCTCAAAATTATGTATAATGGACAAATATATTGAGAAAAAACATCAACTATGCTTCCCCATACCTTTGAAATTACAAAATATCTTTTGTTTTTCATGGCATTCATAGTACATGTATCTAGGTTAGCGAAGTGCACGAGGAAGGTGTGTCGATTATTATCCAATACAACAGCTATTCAATTCAATAAAAACGAGTTTAATGTAGATTCCCAAATAAAGTGGAACTCTACAACAAAGTGAAATTAACAGCAAAAACTGGATTTCGAGGAATTGTGATCTGCTGAGTTTTTAGTGTTTTCACTGTATAATGTCCATCTTCAGTTCTTATGAATCATGACTTGTATACAATCACTGTTTGTTATGTTTCTGGAAAAAGTGAATATATGAAGCGGTTTTGAAAGGTATAACTTCAAGAATAATGACAAAATGATATATGGCTTTATTCAAACATCTACGACGCACTCTAACTTCTCTAAGACATGACAGATTTTTCATTATTACGGTCATCCGACTCCGGCTAACTCTATGAGCGCATTCTCCATTTAACATGTTCACTGTGGATTATTTCTGTCAGACGCCATTTTACAGACAAGTACAATATACGCTGAGCAAACTACAATGAAATTCGCTATACCTGCCTCCATTTGAAAGGAGGATGGAGATGGGTAATGTGGATAAAATGCCTCGCTATAACGAGTGCATAACATCTCTACAAAAACTAATAGACCTATAACTCTGACAATAATATTTCAAATATAATAGTAATATACCCCTCCCCCTCTCCCCCTCGTCGAGTATCTGTCAGTTTCAGGGAGGAAAGGCTTCCCGCAACCCTTCGTCGTATTGATAATAAATTAAGGGCGTCCGCCTTAAATGCCCCCACTTTTTAATGGCTTATTTCGTTCCATCGACTCTTGGCGTCGGGTTGGATTCTCAGGTTACACGAACTTTCGTGAATAACCAAGCGCTAATTGATTGAAACGCGTCTGTAAAATCCCAGTTACACACGCATTTGTCCTAATTACGACGCTTTCTTTTCTCTAAGTGAAAAACTGATTGTACATACAATTTTGTTGTTGTTGTTTTCTTCTTTTTTTTTTTTTCTTAAAAGTTTAATATCTCGTGCAGGTCTGATGTCTTAGTAATATTTGTTGTTTTGTATTCATTTATATGTTTGTAATTTTTGTTGTACTATTGCAGGGCCCCCGAGTATAACAGTGTTTTACTCACTGATGGGGTTACCCTGGGTAAATAAAACAAAATAAATAAATAAATAAATAAATAGAGTTTAAAAAGCTCTATGGTAAAATATATTATTATTCAACAAAGCAGGCTATTAAGTCGCTTATATGACACATGTTCTGACGACAACTGTCCTGCACTAACCGAACTCCCAACTTCAAACCTGGAACAAACAATATACATGACTTTAACCCTAATCCTAAACCTAAGCACAAAACATATTTCATCCCCAATCCTAATCCTAAATCTCTCCTAAAACTATATTGTAAACCCAACCCTAACCCTATATTTAACCTAAAACTATTTTGCCCAACTCTAACCCTAAACCGAACAAAAACGTTTAGTCACCCTAACCAAACCCTCGAGTCACTACCCTCGACCTGATCTAAAACCATATTGCAACCCTAAACCTGAGCCTAAACCATAACCTAAAACCATATTGTAAGCCAAATCCTAACCCGAAACCTAACCTTAATCCATGTTGCAACCCTAACCGTAACCCTAACCAAACCCCGAACCAATTTTGTGTTTATATACATGGAACCTCAACCCACTATAACAACTACTTCTACTACTTCTACTACTTCTACTACTACTACTACTAGCAGTAGTGGCAGTAGTAAGTATCATTACTATTATTATATATCAAACTAAAGTACATGATGTTTGAAGTACAAAGTAATCATTGCAGATAAACATTATTTGAAATTGCATAACAAAGCACTTAACTATACATACCATTAATGACTCCACTTGCAATTATAGCTAATATGACAAAAGTAAGATGATAATCCTTTGTAAAATTCCACATTGTGTGCTCTTGTTACTGCTCGTTCGTTGTTGTTTATCAAAAGATGGCAAATTTCGGGTGAAATGGCCCACGAGACGATAGGGAATTGTTTGGGTGTTTCTTGTCGTTTGTTCGCCTTGTAGCAATTTTCGGAACGTTGATTTCGAGAGTGAAACGAGTCAGTGCAAAGCAGGACCTATCAAGACCGCCAAAGAGGGCATCATGCATCGCTTATTATACATGGTGTACAACATTCGCATATCGACATCAACTGATTTCTGTGATCTACACAGGTGACGGCTTTTCATGTCCCGACCTTGCAAGAAACTAAACGCAGAGGGCGCAAAGCAACTGATAATAGAAACTCGCGTATGAGTGTTCAAGTTGATGCGATATGTTGCTCAATTCCATAAGGTTGGCACACTGTCAAATAAAGAAATAAATAAATGACTGAATAAATAAGGGGAAAATCAGTGGATATTAAGGGATCATTTCTACCTGTGTTATTTCCGAAATGGTCTATTTAGAAATCACCAAATAGTATCTGAATTAATGACTTCAATCTGCCTAATCGTATTGAGAGACCCGAGAAAGATTTGCTATTGTGGCCATACACATTAAAGAATGCAATTTCTTGTCTTGCTCTGTCACTGTGCTCCTTCACAAAATGAAATGTGACCCGTCAAAGTGCGTCCGCAGCATCCAAAGTTTGATCTTCCCCGTGTAGTCACTATCAACACGTCTATGGTCACTATGAAAAACAAAAAACAAAGAAAATGCAATAAATTTTCAATAATTCATTGCATTTCCCCCCAGTCCCCAACAGGAAAAAATTCTCTGTAGGGCCATGCATTATGGTTCAAGGCATGCCCACATGGAAGATTTTTTTTTGTTGGGGGTCGGGGCAAAATGCAATGAATTATTGAAAAATTATTGCATTTTCTTTGTTTTTTGGTTTTTGTGGGGGCGTCGACGTACCCTATCGCCCGCTGCGTACAGTCATGATTCATTGGCTAAGCAATGGCCTCGTTACTGTGAGCCCCCAGGATCAAAACCGTGTCGATGTGCTATATTAGTGCCCTTTTATGAGGTATTAATCCCCATTACTGTCAGTTATGAATTAATGACGTAGGGCCTCTAGTTGTAGCACACACATGCTTGAGCAGTCACGCAAAACAAACACTCCCCAATTGTCATTCAATAAAATCTGAGAATGTATACTAATATCTAGATCTATTAGGAATAAATCATTGTCCAAATCATTCAATAAATTGGGGTAAAAATAATTATTCCACCATTATGACCAACAGTGTATTTACTTGATCAACGACTTGGCATAGTACGGTTAACACGTTATCAAGAAAATGGCGATGCCTTTGCTGAATACATTATTCTTGCTTTATACCTCTCTCATACATTTTGATGGGGAATCTTGTAGATTAATGAGCAAGAATACAAAAGATCTCTCGGAATAACTAAAGTTACTTCTCTGGGTGAGGTGTCCTTAAAAGTACAAATAATACATCAATATCCAAGAAATTAACATTGAACTGACTTTCACTATTTCAATTATCATTTCACAATATAATCGTTGACAGTGTTAAGGAATATCAAAGTATTCATTTAAAACAAAATTGTTTTATTGCAGACGACCATATGTAATTGTTTCGGTATAATTCAGGATCATAATCATTACGTGGTGAGCAGCTATAGGATTAAAAAGCCGCAAAAATATTGGACCAGATGGTTTGTAATCAATTGATAATCTACGGCTCACCGCCAAAATTAAAAATCTTTTAAAACAAATTATGGAAGGGAAAAATATTAACGACCAACGTCCGACCTCATAATTTTCTCGAGGAAATGAAAGATTGTAATAAAAAAGGATTAATTGTGAAGTAATAAACTGATATCGTGAAAATCTTATAAATAGACACATCAAAACAGAACTTTATACATCTGCGGACAGCAACAGTTTAAAGAAGTCCAGATTTGAATCTTTACTCTCAGTCTTACTGCGAATAGTCCGTGAAGTCTTGAAACAAGATGAAGACGAGTATTCTATCCGCCATCTTTCTTGTCATGGTACTGGCCTCCAGTGTCTACCAAACTACTGCTGTCAGTGCCAGTCGTTTGTCGCGCAGTGCTGAATCTCATGGCGATCCAGGTAAGGGCCAATCATAATATTACTAGGATCAGGAGCCCGTTTCATAAAACTTTTTATATATAACAAATGCCTAATTTCTATGATAAATTTGCTCTCAGCCAATCAGGTGCCATGATTTCAGTAGCTTATAACAGTAGCTTGTAACTTGTTATTAATATCAAGTTTTATGGAACAGGGCCCAGTAATTCTGCAGCCACTTGTTTCACCTATGACGGGCCTTACATGCCATAATTCTGTACAACTGTACAACCATACAGCCATCGAATGGAAGTATAGTTTAAACCAATCAGAACGCGAAATTGGGAAAATTCGGAAATTTCTTGACCGACCCACAACTGCAAAATTAACCCATGCCTTTGTATCTTGATTATTGTAATTCGATTTTTGTTCTGGCCTTCCTCATTGATATCTACTTGCACTTCAAAGAATTTAAAATGCTGCTGCAAGGCTTGTTACTCTCTCGAGAAAATTTGAGCACATAACCCCAATATTGTGTTTTCTTCACTGGCTTCCCATACACCATCGTACATGTATAACATTCAAAGTTCTTTTTTGGCATACAAAATTCCCCATTGTTAATGCCCCTTAATATCCTTTAGATTTGATTTTCTTACGTTGTTCGATATCTTTAGGACCTCTTTGATCATCATCAACCTTGCAGTTTACCCTTGGATAGACCTCGTACTGTTTCAAGATATGGCGATCGAGATTTTTCAGTAATTGCCCCTACTATTCTTTGGAACAAATTACCGGCGCATATTCATAATATTCATTCCCTTGACCTTGCTGAAAACGCACCTTTTTAATTCATGAATGATATTCTACAGCACGGGCTCAGTTGTGAGGCGGTCAAAGAAGGTGTATACCATCTTACTCCTTGTATGTTTGATCTTATGTTTGATCTCATTTTTACTAATATATGCTTGATTTATTGGTTGGTAATTTGTAGGCAGACAATGTTGCACTTCGAAACGACCGTATTAAGCGCCTCATAATTTGTATTATTATTATTAAAGGTATTACAAAGTTTTGGGAAATTTTGAAAAATGGGTGGATAGTGATTCTTTACAATTTTGATATATTTGGATGCCCCTGTGGATGTATTAAACGCACTAGAAATTTTAGCCCCTAAAACACTTCTGCTTTCGAGAAAATTTGAATATAAAGATTTACCGCTGCTCCCGGTAAATTTTGATGAATTTCAAATAGCTCCTACGGCCGAACAATGGTAGTTGCGACCATGAAAATCTCAGATTATGTAGTTGTGGTATATAATTTCCGAACGGGAATAGCTAATCGGTCGATTTTAGTCAAGAAACATTGTTTTATAGCTTTATTAATATCTTGACCTTGAGAGGGAGCTATACAAGATAAAATGTTTATTATTTACAATTTCATAACTTTAAAGTCGATTTCGACCGCGACAACGATCAGTGAATGTAGTAGGATCGCAAATGCTTTCAATATGTTCATTTGAACCAAATTCACGACCCCATACCAAAACTTTGTATTACCTTTAACGCAGGAAACTATGCAACCATTACAATTTATAATATATACCTTACTTAATTTTGTTGAAGAAATGTATGAATGTATGATTCTGTTGTGACATGATTAGAATACATGTTATGATGACAGAAGAATCAATAAATCCAATCCATCTTCAATTCAATTCAATTTAATTCATTTCAATTTATTTCAATATCAATAGATGTCCAGGAGGAAGACAAGTCTACGGACAAAAAATGCATGTGGAATCCAATCTACTGTTTTGACGACTGTAAGTCATCAGGGCAGCTTTTCACGAGACCATCCAAAGTACAAGTCCGCGGACAAGCCATTGAAACCCGTGTATTGAATGTAACATGCGTTTCGATGGGATGTCGGTGAACATGTACTTATAACTGTTTCGTGAAACGATGTCCAGGCCTGGTGCTAGAATCATACACTGTAAAAAAAATATTAGTCGAAATAACTCAATAAAATTGAGGAAAAGAATTGCCTTATTTTTATTAAGTAAATAAATTACCTACGGCATCTTAAGTAGAATTTACTTATTTTGCTGAATAAATTTTTACTCAGTTAAATCGAGTTACATTAACGTAAATAATTTAAGTATTGTAATCATTTTAGATAATTAAAAACAAAACTATGATAGGATTACATATTGCACGATTTGGTACCCGTATAATCTAACAAGTAACATCCACTAATCATTCACTACTTCTATTTAAGATAAATCACTAATCACTAACACGTACGCTTCGATTCGACACATATTGAAAGGCTCCCAATTTTATATATACTTGATCGTAGCATCTTAAAAGGAAAATTGGTTGACAATTTCCTGAAATATCAAGTTTTGATTTGTTTTGAACTGGGTAAGAATTAAAAATTGTCTTGTCTTGCCATGTAAATGCTTTAAAGTCCTTAAATTTTCATTCAACCACAAAAAAGAATTGTTTTATTTAAAAAAGAGTTTAATTTGGTCTTAATGAATATTCATAAATTATGTAAATATTTCTATTACGCACTGCATCGGTCCTTACTTTAAAAAGATAAGAATAATCAACATAAATTGTTTGAGTAATACGTATAATTTCAGATTTTGAGTTAAAATTACTAAATTAATACAAGCTGAAATTACTTAAAGTTCCTATGTATTTGATTTTACTTAAATATTCCACGTATGTTCTACTAAATTTAAAGTTTGAGTTAGCAAGACTTAAATTTAGTGCGTAAGTGGCAAAACTAATGTTTTCAAGTAAATTCTACATGGAAAAAATACGTAAAAATTGTTTTATTTAAAAAAGAGTTTAATTTGGTCTTAATGAATATTCATAAATTATGTAAATATTTCTATTACGCACTGCATCGGTCCTTACTTTAAAAAGATAAGAATAATCAACATAAATTGTTTGAGTAATACGTATAATTTCAGATTTTGAGTTAAAATTACTAAATTAATACAAGCTGAAATTACTTAAAGTTCCTATGTATTTGATTTTACTTAAATATTCCACGTATGTTCTACTAAATTTAAAGTTTGAGTTAGCAAGACTTAAATTTAGTGCGTAAGTGGCAAAACTAATGTTTTCAAGTAAATTCTACATGGAAAAAATACGTAAAAATTACCAATGAACAATTTTTTTTTTACAGTGTATAACCAATGCACACCGATATTAACCCCAGACCGACAACCCCGGCCCCCCCCCCCCCCCACTCAGTGTTATTTAGGGTACGCATATGCTCGTACCCTCTTTTTGAAAGCACCCCCTATCTGAGGACTGCCAACATTTCCGAACCCCCCTTTCGCAGGCTTTTCGCGGGCTTTTCCTGCCTTGGAGACCCCCCTAAATCAGAAAATATGCTCAATGTACCCCCCTAAATTCTGAATAACTTCTCAGGAGTCCAAAGAGATGAGAGAGAAAAAAGGAAAAACACCCCCTTTTTAAAGAAATCTCCGGGTGAAAAGTCAAATACAACCCTTTTTTTACAATTCTCGGGCCGGACTTTGTCGCACGAAAAGCACCCTTTTACCGGATATTTTGGCAACACGCATGCGATCATTCCGACCCCTGAGTGGGGGGGGGGGGGGGGCCGGGCCGACAACAGACCTATCAAACTAAAATTGCCATTGCTTTGGAATGGACGAAAATCGATCGGTCGCTTTGGATATGTTATGGAAATTGTTTGGCGATGTAACTGAAGTGGGAGGCTAGTATTCATGAAGGTGGAATATTAAGTTAAACCCGCGAGGGTCATTAAAAGACTAATATTACCTTCCAACGAAAGTACTAGACTTCAATAGTAATTCAGATCCTATCTAAGAAATTATGTGGGCATAATATATATTTGACAAATATCAGGTTTAATATATAATAATAATAATGATGATGGTGATTATTATGCTGATAATGACAATAATAGTTATAATAATGATAACACTAATGACAATATAATGATAATGATAATGACATTACTTCTACTTCTACAACCTCTTACTACTTACACATCTTAGCCACATGTTAGCAGTCAGGTAAAACGAACTATCAAACCATTAATCCATAACTAATATCTTTGTCGTTTACTTTGTGCAGAATGTCACTCGTGTTTCTGACGTCACCATCAATGCTGCGCTGAAGTGTCACAAGGTCAACAACTCAACATCAAGATATTTGAATATCAGAAGAAACAATGAAAAGACCATACATACAACATAATATGCTATTTTGGGAATGCAATTCAAAAAGATAAGAAGAAGTTAGACGGTACGAGGAGAGTAGCACAACGGATAATTGGCAGTAGCCTACACGCAGTATCCACACTGTATGAAGAAAGAGTAGTTGCTAAAGTCAAACGAATCACGAACGACCCCACCCACCCGCTTCACACTAGTTACAATTATAATAGGTCAGGCTTTCGTTTGTGTGTGCCCAGGTCTGCACAAGTGAGAACTCGGCAATCATTCATAGCAAACTCCATCTATAATTATGTACAACGGAATGTCTCGAAGACCCAGGGTTGTACTTTAATATCACACTTCATCTAATTAATAATTCCCAAATTGGTTTAAGACGAAAATACATGTATGGGTAGATTGGATACCAAACCTCCTCAGTATATCAGTATATTCATATTTACCTCACCTGTTAATTCGTTTGATCACCTGACACCTCGTCTTGCTCTGCTTCATTTACTATGTTAACTATTGTTCTGAATTAGTGTTTATAAAACAACATTCGATCCTCTGTTAATCTGTGCTTAATCATATGTTAAACCTTGTTTATTCACTGTTAATGTCTACATTTTTGTAAATTCATTAGTAAATGTTAATCTGTATATGTTACACCAGTGAAAATCAAATATCCAGAAATGGACAATAAATACTAAATTGAATTGAATTGAATATCAAAATATGAAAAAGTGTTTTCTTAGGAAGTAGTTAAATTAACTATTTACGTTCCATGTTTTGGGAAATACTTTCTTCTTTGATCAGAAGTTTCTACATTACAAAATACAAATAATTATATTGACAGTATGAATGATGAATGATTAAAAAATATATATGTCAAATAGCGCGAAGCAGTTGGTGAAAGAAATAAACAAAAACGTTAAAAACGGTATATGTCATGTTACTTGTTCTTCATTATTTAAATCTAACATAGGATTTCGTAAGAGTATTTAGCGTATTCAAAGAATGGAGGAAAAATTCAAAAGGAGTTTGTAAGAAACGAGTTATCCAGAGAATTATCAGTCTTGGACACACTGATAAGTGTATAGCGGCGAGAAAGATAGGAAGGGATCCAGAGATGGCATGTGTCTGTCTGAGGGAGAGAGAGAGATAGAGAGAATGTTTGTGTGTTTGTGTGGTTGTGTGTGTGTGTTTGTGTGGTTGTGTGTGTGTGAGGATGTGTGTGTGTGTGTGTTGGAGAGGGAGAGAGAGAGAGAAAGAGAGAGAGAGAAAGAAATAGAAAGCTGAGAAATAGAGAGGAAGTGAGGGAGTGTGTGTGAGCGCGCGTGTGCGTATGTGCGTGTGTGTGCATGTTTATGAGGCTGGTCTGTCAATTATAAATGCACAATCTTACTGGAGGTCCTCTGAGTGCATCAGTTGACTGCCGGGGAAGAGGACTTCATATTTTATATTATACACAAATATTATGAAGAAGCTGCGTTGGAACTGTCCAGAAGATGTTCAAATAATGGAACAAAAAACAACAGAAAGAAAAAGGTTCTAGAGACATGACAATGAAAAAATAATCAAATTATTATAGTTTCAGCTCAAACGTATCATAAAGAAGTAGACGAATGAATGATTAAAAAACATAACGTAATTATTGCATTAACCTTGTAAATTAAACAAAGAATTCAAGGGATAATATCAATCGAAGAAGATATGCCTCATAATTTCCTCGAGGAAATGAAAGATTGTAATAGAAAAGATTTATTGTGAAGTGATAAACTGAAATCGTGAAAATCTTATAAATAGACACATCCACACAGACATACAAACATCATTTTATATCGTGTTATGTACATGATCATTGATAAAACAGTCCAGAAAAGCTCCTTTTACGGCCGTTATATGGCTTAATACATATATCTAATCGGCTTTTTTTTTGTTTACCTGATTATTGTCGTAATTCAACACAAACAACCTTGATACAGCGTAAGAATAAAGTCAAGCACTGGTTCGGCAAGCACGAAACTGTCTGGAAGTCATTGGAAAATGTTTGAAGTTGAAGTTTGAAGTTTGAAGTTAAGTTTTATTTGCAACAACAAAGTATGCAAGATAAAACAATAAAATACAAACTGTACATGATGTACAAAACAATGAAATACTGCAAAAGCTTAATTCATGCTAACATAAAACACATTCATACAGAAGTTCGTTGGAATATATATAATGGGATGATTACTTTTCAGGTTGGTAAATCACTTTTTTTTTTAAAGTATTTTTAGAGGATGATACTATTGGTCTAGTACTGCTTTACATCTTGTAATTAGGACTATGGCAAAATCGACATGATAGACTTGCTAGAAATGTTAAAAATATTGAATACATTCATGGCAGTAATCAACATTTTGAAACAAATACAAATGCATATAGATAAAACAAAGTTTGTTGAACACAACATATAAACAAATATATACAATATTTACTAGTATCGATTCTTTTTGGAGAATAAAACCATATCAACTGTAAGAAACTTTTATAGGAAATGGATATACACGTACATACAAATCATATCGATGTGCAATCTTGCTCAAAACTGCATACAGTTGAAAAACACTGTACACACATGTAGCAAAGTGGGAAAGCACATAATATCATAAATACCTAGTCCAAAGACTGAAGTTACTTTGTCATATTTTGAATATGATAGCATTTTATGAGCAGCCATCTTAAAGTAACATTTCTCCTAAGATATTCTTCGCCTATATAAAATGAAGTAAAAAGCTCACAACTCTTATTCATATGATTTCTAGCAATATAACAGGAAAAGTTTTCATGCAAACTAACAATAACAAAATTATCCGTTGCTATTATTGTTTTATGTTTACTATCGTTGTTAGTAATGCAACTAAGTTCAAACAAGCCGAATAGTCATGATAGTAAAGCAAATTTTAACTGCAGTTTTTACCTAATGTTCATGATCATTGGAGCAATAGAACTGAGAACGTTTTCAAATACCCTTGCAATAAGGACAATTTCCTCTGAAATTATTAAGCTACCATATTTACATGACTGTTGTAGACATACAACTAGAACTGTTTTCATAGAACCTTATAATAACGTATATTAATTTCATTTATTACCTAATGTACATTGTGGTAAAATATAGGAAACGTCCCAATACAACCTGCCAATGAAGAAACTATATTCGGTAAGTATTATATGTATATACATATGATTATTGTAGCAACAGAACAGCAACAACTTGTAAACAACCTTATAGCTTATATACATGATTGCTGTAGTCATACATCTAAAACCATGTTCATGCAACATTTTGATAACACATACATTACATGATAATCGTAGTAAGACAAATAGACAATCTCCGTAAAACCTTGCAATGAAGAAAAATGTATTCTGTAATTGTTGTCTTATAAACATGACCATTGTAGCTATACACATGAAACACTAGTCATGTAGTCTCATAGTTAAGACAATTTGGTGTGTAATTATTGTCTTGCTTACACGACTATTCTAGCAATACAAACTGAACAATTTCCAAAACCAACTTCTGATGAACCATAAATTCATTTTATGTATTACATTATGTGCATTATCATTGTAGCAATGGAACTGCAACTGTATTCATACAACAACAAAATATATATGTTTATGATTATTGTAGCAATAATCAGTATGAAAATACACCCGTCGGTGGTTTATACGTCTAAGAAAATATCTTCAATAATTAGTATCCTATGTATATGTTAATTGTAGCAACAGAACAGCAAATGTTTTCAAACAACTTTGCAATAAAGAAAATCTACTCTGAAAAAATTACAGGTAATACAAAGTTTTGGTATGGTGACATGATCCTAAAATATTCATTGACTTTGTCGCGGTTGAAATCGAGTCTAAAGTTAAAAAATTGTAAATAATAAACTCTTTATGTTGTATACCTCCCTCTCAAGGTCAAGATATTAATTAAGCCATAAAGCGTTGTTTCTTGACTAAAATCGACCGATTAGCTATTTGCGTTTGGAAATTATATATCAGAACTACATATTCTGAGATTTTCATGATCGCATCTACCATTGTACGGCCGTAGGCGCTATTTGAAATTTTTCAAAATTTACCGGGAGCACCGGTTAATTTTTATATTCAATTTTTCTCGAAAGCAGAAGTGTTTTAGGGGCTAAATTTTCTAGTGCTTGTGATACATCCATAGGGGCATCCAAATATATCAAAATTCTAAAGAATCGCTATCCACCCAATTTTCAAAATTTCCCAAAACTTTGTATTACCTTTAAGCTATCTAATATACATGATGGGTGTAGCCATATAACTAGAACCGTTTCCATACAACCTTATAATATCGCATATATTCTTTTCAGTTATTATCTATAGCATATATCAAAGTTGAAGCAAAACAAATGAGAAGTCTTCATAAATCCTTGCAATGAAGAAAATATCTTCTGTAATTATTGTCTTATTTACATGACGATTGTAGCAATACAAATAAAACGCTAGTTATACTGCTTCATAATAAAAACGAGAACTGGGTTTGTATTTATTGTCCTTTAAACATGATTATTCTAGCAATGCAAATTAAACGGTTTGAAACCACCTTATGATGAGCCACGTTGTTATTGCATTTATTACTCCATGTGCACTATATATTGTAGCAATAGAACCAAGGGTGTCGATTTGTATCCGTGGTTGGGGGGGATGATAGGTGCCAAAATATTTTCGGCAATGGATCAAAGCAACCAAGATGTAGAAGCGTGTGGCAGGTTGCACCCCCTCCCCAACCGCATAGCCAGGATTTCATTTTAGGGGGCGGTAGTGAGCACGCAAAGCGTGCGAATCACTTACAGAGTGCGCGAAGCGCGAAAAATTTGACGGTTCATTAAATTATTAGAGAAAGAAGACGATTGGTTGGACCAATCTCGACTCTTAATCCTTGTTTGAATTAAGTTCCCCTTCCTCCGCGCGTAGCGCGGAAGCTCTGAGGTTTCATTAGATTATTAAAGAATGAAGACGATTCGATGTACTATTCTCGACTCTTAATATTAAATGTTTGAATCAACTTCCCCTTCCTCCGCGCGTAGCGCGGAAGCTTTACCGTTTCATTAAATTATTAGAGAAGAAAGACGATTCGTTGTATCGTGTCCTAGCTTGTCTGAATTCAGTTTTTTCCCTCCCGCGCAAAGCGCGGAAGCTTTGACGTTTAATTTGATTATTACTCTTAATCCACGTCTGAATTCATTTTCGCCCATCCCGCGCGTAGCGCGTAAGCTTTCACGTTTCATTAGATTATTAAAGAAAGAAGACGATTCGATGTACTATTCTCGACTCTTAATACTTAATGTTTGAATCAACTTCCCCTTCCTCCGCGCATAGCGCGGAAGCTCTGACGTTTCATCAGATTATCAAAGAAAGAAGACGATTCGTTGGACCGTTCTCGACTCTTAATCCTTGTTTGAATTAAGTTCCCCTTCCTCTGCGCGTAGCGCGGAAGCTTTGACGTTTCATTAGATTATTAAAGAATAAAGGCTATTCGATGTACTATTCTCGACTCTTAATACTAAATGTTTGAATCAACTTCCCCTTCCTTCGCGCGTAGCGCGGAAGCTTTACCGTTTCATTAAATTATTAGAGAAGGAAGACGATTCATTGTATCGTGTCCTTGTCTGAATTCAGTTTTTCCCTTCCGCGCAAAGCGCGGAAGCTTTGACGTTTAATTTGATTATTACTCTTAATCCACGTCTGAATTCATTTTCGCCCATCCCGCGCGTAGCGCGTAAGCTTTCACGTTTCATTAAATTATTAGAAAAAGAAGACGATTCGTTGTATCGTGTACTTTGACGTTTCATTTAATTATAACTCTTAATCCTAGTCTGAATTCAGTTGCCCCCCCCCCCCCTCTCGCGCAAAGCGCGGAAGCTTTGCCGTTTCACTAAATTATTAGAGAAAGAAGACTATTCGTTGTACTGTTCTATATTTTAATCGTTGTCTGAATTTAGTTTCCCCACATGATGTACGTATGGAACGTTCGTTCGCAAATCTTTGCATGCACAACCTGAGTGGTGGGTAGCATGTTATTTCCTGGCAGTGCTTGTCCCAATAGCTTCTAGAAAGGAATTGTTTACTACTGTTAGTGATAACGGCCACTAATTAGGCCCATTAGTGACTATACAAAATATATGCTCTTCCTGGCTATTTGGGAATGTGTCATTTTGCAACAGAAATGGAGAAACGCGAATTTTGTTGTAAATCATGTGATATCACGAACATTTATAAATCACTTGTATAAAATTGAAAATAAGTCATGATTGGATTCTATTTAGGGGGCCCCTAGCCCCCCCCCCCCCCCCCATCAGTACGCCAGTGACATAGGCCTACATCAGCTTTTCAATGAAACTAAAATAAGTTGTGAGATAATAATCTTTCTCCAAAAATGAAAAATGTTTTAGGAAATATCAGGAAATAAAATGCCGAGTGAAAAAAATACAAATAAAGATACAATGACGTGAATTTTAAGAAGGATGGAAAAAAAAAAACATAACAACTAGTGAACTATCTTATAAGTCATACTAATGTCCGAAAATCTTCCTCCTTGTCTCCGATCTCATCACGAATTCGTCACAGAATTCATCTATGTTTACACTGTCCAGGATTGTCTGATGTGCATTGCAGATTGCTACTTTTGCACTTCGCGCTTAACATTTAGCTGCGTCTTTGCATTTGGCGCACTGCATTTCTATGATGCTGTTGATTGAACAAATTGAATAAATTCATCAATTCCTGATGAAGCCGTATGAGTGAGAATTCAATTAATTCTTGTCTCATATACGGTTGTCTCAGTTACTTTGTATATATGTATGTCTTATGGAAATGAGATAGCAAAATGTGTATATTGATGGTCAGTCATCTTGCGAATAATAACCATTAACTACTCTCATCGGGCTCTCATTAATTTTTCTCTTTATTTTTTAATTTTTGTTAGGGTGAATTATTGGGGGGGGGGGATGATTGTACAGGCCATCCCCCCACCTGAAATATTGGGGGGGATATATCCCCCATCCCCCCCGGGATCGACACCCATGAATAGAACTTTAACAGCAACCATGCAATAAAGAAAACGTGTTATGTAAATATTATTTTATGTACATGATTATTCCAGCAACAGAACTGAAATAGCATTCATACAACCTTGCAATAAAGAACAAAATTATGTAGTTTGTTTTTTTACATAAATAGGATTATTGTATCAATAGAACTAAAATAGTACTCATACAGCTTCACAATACAACATATATATACTGCGATTATTGTATTATGTGTACCATTATTGTAGCAACAGAACTACAACAGTTTTCATACAACCTTAGAAAATCTCTTCTGATATTACTAACTGAAATAGAACTTAAACAGCGTTCATGCAATCAAGAAAATGTTCTGTAAAAAAAATATTTATGTACATGATTATTCCAGCAACATAACTGAAATTGGATTTATACAACTTTTAATACAATAAAGACAAATATACTGCGATTACAGTATTATGTGTATGATTATTGTAGCAACAGAACTACAACAGTTTTCATAGAACCTTACAATAAAGAAAATATATTCTGATATTAATATCATATGCATATGTTTTGGCTGTGCTGCTCTATGGATCAGAAGCATGGACTCTGAAAACAGCAGATATCAAAATGTTGGAGCCTTTTGACATTCCACTTTGGAGAAAGATGCCAAAGATAAGTTTGGTGGATAGAGTGACAAATGATGAAGTTTTACAAAGAGTGGGAGAGGAGCACCAATTATTAACAACGTGGTAAGAGAGACAGAAGAAATTGATCGGGCATCTGAGAGAGGTTATTCCGGGAAAGATGAAAGGAAAAAGTCGTAGGGAAAGGACAATAATTATAATATTGGAAGGAAAATCATTTATGTTGTTGTTTTGCTATGCACATAATTATGGTGGCGATAGAACTGAAAAGCTTTTCACAAAAACTTGTCACAAAGAACATATTATTGCAGCCAATACGACGACTGAACCAAGATTGGTACATCTTGAAGAGACATGAGTAAGGTTCATGCCATTGCATTGAAAGGGAAACTGTCTTTATGTTAATCGGACCGTGTGATAATGTAGGGTGTACGTTCTAACTTTCCTGGAAGAGGACCTCGGTTGTGTAACTTAATCCAGCTTCCTCCAAAGCAAGACGAAGTTCTTTAACCTGCTCACTCGGTCGGACACGCCGTCTCCAGTCACGAAGCATCTCCCTGAATCCTGAACTTGAGACGCTGCTAGCCGAGGAGTCTGCTCTGTCAAGGTATTTCTCTACCGTTGAATGGGAGAAGCCAAGCTGGTAGCCCAAATCATGTGAATCCTTTATTGCACATACTAAGCCAGACAATTTTTTTAGCATGTTGTCTGAAGCGAACTTTATTTGGCCGCGTCTGTAGGGGTGAGAGTAATACAACAAGCGAAGGAAGAAAATAGACAAAACATTGAAATACAATTCAGAAGATGGCGACGTCCTATCCTACTTTGATCAATGTTATCCCAGCGTCAATGTATACCTTTCTCTTATACACCATTTAAAAAAAAAATCTCATTTACCTTCACGACTACATTATAATTGCAATTTTGACGACTAATACTCGCGAAAAGAATTCATATTTGAAGGGTTCGTGCAGGATTGATAATTCAACGACAGACATACTGTATAATACTTGTTAGATTTATTACTTGATCTAATTAGCATGGTATGATAATGGTATGATAATGCATCTTTACTGCACTAGGACAAAAAAAAAAATTACTTACGTGTGGGAGACTCCATAATCTGGCTCGACTGTTTGGATGAAGAAAGGAAAACAATAATTGGGATGTGTGAATGAGTGAATTACCACACGCTTAATATAATATCATGAACGCGTAGATTTTTTTCTTATTTTTTATTTGTCGCCCCCTTGTCTGCATATCTAAGGTTTATATATCCTTTGAGCTTCCCTCAACTGCAATGGCAAAATGAAGTCCTTTTAATTTATTTTATAAGCAAAAGTTGACCACCTACCTTCTGTTGAAGTGGGTATTTGTTGCTCTGCGAGTGTTGATGTGCCCTGCTCAATACGTAAAGAGATACTCTTCACCCCTCCCTCAGCACATGAGGGGAGCAGCTCGAAGTTTGAGGTGTTGTATTGTCCGTTCAGGAGACAACGTATAGGGACCTGGTTAACATTTTCAAACAAGATTGCGGATAATGCAACGTCATCAATTGATAATCAGTCGATGATAGTAGAATTTAACTTTATTATCATGTTTGTGAAGAAAAAAATATCTTTGGGGTGGGGGTGATTGATTAGTCAAATATTGTGTAATATGAGAACTTGATAAGTATAACACTACCAATTTTGTGGAAATACTTGAGGAAATGGAACAACATAACATTTCATGCATACATATGTTCTAGTGCGGAACTTACAGTTTCCTGGACCTTTTCTGAGTCAGAAAGACACCAAAGCTTAAGATCATCTTCCTTCGATTCCAGAGAGAACTTGATCACGGTCGCCACCTGGTAGAATGGTTCCCACAAGCTTCCTTGTCCTCTGCATATATCCTGACAACAAAACATGATTGAGAACTTGACTGAATCGTGTACCTAGATAGATCACAAACCTGAGCAATTCAACAAACGAATGGCAAAGTCATACAAGTTGCTTTATTTCTTGTATTTTACCCCCTCTTGTAATTTTGTCTCCACGCCACTTTAGGACGTTTTTTTAATATCAATTTTGTAATACTTATTTTGGAATTGGAGCTCAATGAGGGGATTTATTTTACACTGCCTAGCCAATTCGCGGCTCGCCTTTAACCCGGGTAATAATGTCTAAGCACTATTAGCATGACATCGTAACATATAGGAGTGCGTATCCGGACATCTATCCCCTGGACATCCCTGGACATCTGGGGGTAGTTGTCTGGGGTAGCTGTCCTAGGGGGTAGTTGTCTGGGGGTAGATGTCCGGGGCTAGTTGTCCCGAGGGGTAGTCGTCCTAGAGGGTGGTTGCCCTAGGGGTAGTTGTCCTAAGGGGTAGTTGACCGGGGTGGTTATCCGGGGGGACGATGGCCAGGGGGTAGGTGTCCTAGAACGTGATAAAAGAAGCCATTAAAAATAATAATATACATACGGCAGGATGTCTGTTGCAGGGATGAGCTATGCAAATACGCAGTCTAGATTTCTCTGAAGGAAGCATGAAAAGAGGCTGAAATACTTCACAGGTGAATTGTACTCCATGTACGTTGCTTGATGACAACGCCCAGAGTTGAAGATGACGCGTAGGGAAAACAACCATGTCCTCTGAGATATGGAAATCTCTTGATGTCTTTGGAAGTAAGCTCCTGTAACCAAATGTACCTTGAAATTTGCAAGAAGGGTGAAAAGAAGTTTTAAAAGAATTATTCTATGTTAATTGTATAAAAGTCTCACAGAATGTATTCATGTACAACACACACATGCCAGCCCCAAAAATAAATTAATTTGATTGTTTGTAATTAAATTTCATGCACCATCATTTCAGAAATGTTTAGAAAATGTATTTACTAAAACTGTTTATATAAATAGAGAATTTTACTTCGTATCTATATTTTTAAAGAAGGGTAAATCAATTGGAAGTTTTTGAATTTTAACAATGACATCCCTTTTTCTGCATATTTAGAACACAAACGAGACCAATTACAAAGAAGAATAGAGAAAAGAGAATAAAAGGGCTACCTGGTCCTAACTTGGTGTAAAGGCTAACACTTAAGTCATCTAGATGGTGTTCCGGCTGGATGCAGTGTGGAAGAGCTACAGTCGCAGGTTTGAGAAGTTCTTGAGTGAAAGAGCATTCAATGACTGGAGTAATGAGAACCTCTCCATCCTTAAGGGGAATCTTAGACGGACGACTACTTGGTACACTGAGAGTAACCACAGATCTCATCCCTTGAGGGATTGCTCCTACAGGGATGGATACTCTGATGTCCAGTTCATCTAGCTTCACCTCTCCACCGTTGTGATCAATAATGCCATGAATGAAAGGGTCCTTGAAACCTTGGTGGTGTTCCATCGCTACAAACGGGTGATACAAAGACACAATTAACAGATAAAAGACACGTCGGGATTATACACAGATTATCGTTATCAGAATGACGTTCGAGTTCTATAATTGCCTTTTAAAGGGTTTGAAAAACACTTGCAGTAAGATTACAGCATTCCTTGATAATTATGAAGTTGGTCGAACTATGACAGGACATGCCAGATGTTTTATTCACATGGTTTTCTTTATAATGAAACTTCCAACGAAGTTATATATGTTAACTACAATTACCTGTTGCTATTTTGTCTGCTACATCGTTGAAATGGAAAGCTTGAGCAATTTCGAGAAGCCTCTGTCTTGTTCCTCCATGTCGTACCCATTCTTGAAGCATCTGTATAACGATGTGTCGTATTAAGGTTAGTGGAAAGGACACAGATGTGGACATTACCTGCAGGATTTCGGGAGCCGTTAGATAAAGGCGTTGGGAGAGGTCGAGTAGATCTGGAGTTGTGCAAATTATTTTGGAGATTTCATCAAGACCTGGAGAAGAAAAAAATGAAAATAAATTGTAAGTTGGTCTAATTTTTGTATCAATTGCTATGATCGTCCTTGTCGTTTCGTATTCTCCCTCTTAAATTGGACTAAAAAGTCTTTCCATCATTCTGTTCACTTCTTTTTACAACTTACGGACTGTTAAAAAAAAGCATACCATCCCATGTGATTTCTACCATAAGTTAACGTGATTGGGAAAAGACTTTACCGTAGTAGGCCTTAACAAAATTCATAATTGTATCAAACCTGCATTGAAATCCTGGATGTTGTAATCTTGAAGAAGCTTTGTCATCAGTACATTCTTGTCTTGGCTACCTAAACGTCTGTACCACTTGTTGATGAGTTGCCGTGCTAGTCTGTTCATTGCTGCAGAATCGGAAGGTGCAACGAAACCAACAATGACGTAATCATCCAGACGAAGGGCTTTCCTCAGTTGCCATGCCGAAGACAAACTCTTCACCGGAAGAGCAACGCTACACTGCTCACTCATACTCGGTGAACCTCCGCGTAGGTCGATGGCTACACCACTTGTATCTCCATCTATGATTTATGAAAAAGAATAGGTTATATATATACAGTGCGTCCCAGAAAAAACGAAACCGAGAAGTATCGATGTTCTATCATAACTTAATCACAACCATAATTAATGAATGATACATATTTGGAAAGCTTAGAATCTCCTCTTTCACTTGGTGCTACTCCCGTGATGCATATTTCACGCATGAGTGATTAAAAGCAATTTGAAGGAAGGAAACCAAAAAGACATTTGGCGGGCGGTAACTGAATTTCGAAGAAAAATTCACATTTCTAGAAAGTTGAGTTTCTGCCCTTTCATATGACACCTCAATCAGGAAAAATGAGCGAGGAATGACAAAGTTCTGTCTGTTTAAAGTAGTGCTTGCATTTCCATAATTTTATTAAACGAATTCGTTTTCACTGGCTGCCTGCCGTATCAATAAACGAAATTAACAAAAGACTTAACTCCGTTTCGTTGACAATCAGCCGTAGACGAGAGTCTTCATGCATGGCTGCTTGTCAACGAAACGGAGTTAAGTCTTTTGTCAAATCTGCTTTTTGCTACGGCAGGCACCCAGTGAAAACGAATTCGTTTGTTAAAATTATGAAAATGTAAGGGCTACTTTCACCAAACAGAACTTTGTTATTCCTGGCTCATTTTTCTTGATTGAGGTGTCATATGAAAGGGCAGAAACTCAACTTTCTAGAAATATGAAGATACCGCCCGCCAAATTACTTTTTGGTTTCCTTCCTTCAAATTGCCTTTAATCACTCATGCGTGAAATATGCATCACGGGAGTAGTATCAACTGAAAGAGGAGATTCTCAGCTTTCCAAATATGTATCATTCATTAATTATGGTTGTGATTAAGTTATGATAAAACATCGATACTTCTCGGTTTCGTTTTTTCTGGGACGCACTGTATATGTATATATACATTCCGACCTGTCGCAATGACCACCTCTTTATAAAGGCCCCCTGTCAAAAGTAGCTATGCATATTCGCACGTCGACATAGTGGACTGCTACGTGTGACGTCCTTTTATGGCACTGGTAGTGCCTTAAAAGGACATCACAGTGCCTTAAACGAACGTCACACGTAGCAGTCCACTATGTCGACGCGCAAATCTAAATGTCGAGAGAGACATTTGTTTAATGTGTGTCTAGAAAGTCCACCTGTCGATAGTGGACTTGTTTATTTTTTCCTTGGGTAGTGTAGAAATACAAGTTCGACTCTTTCTATATATATATATATATATGAACTTAATTTATCATATGAACTACAATCGTGACACAACATAATGACAGCCATTGTACTGTGAAAGGCCATCCTTAGAACTAATGTGACATACCCGAATCTGAATGTTCGATGATCTCCATATCTTCATGTTCTGCAGGCTCGCTCTGCTCTTTTCTTTGCTGAGGTGGTGATTCAGAAGTAGAATTCACGTCCAGTTCTTGAACAGCCACTTCTTCTTCGTCCTCTTCTTCTTCTTCTTCTTCTTGTTCCTCTTCTTCGTCTACAAGATATAAAGTGGTATGCCATTATGACCATGGAATGGTACTGCCCTTAGCTAACAGCATCTTTAATTTCCGTGTTTCGGTTTAATCACTCATCGGGCTTATAAGTGGTCTCGTAATCCGGTGACCCGGGTTCGAAACCAAGGCGATGCGCTAGTGCCCTTTGGTAAGGCATTACTCCTCACTACCAGGTCCCTCGGAGAGGACCTAAAGCCGTCGTCCGTCTGGTTGCTTACTTCCAAGCTTTTATGCTTTTTTAACAGTCAGGTAAAATAACCATCACATTGATTGATTGACATTGATTGACATATGGCCTACATGATTGTTCAAAGAGACCAAGAGAAAATGGCCAAGCTCCTTATGTCTTGAATATTTTATGTTGTAGACAACAGCGAAAAGCTCAGTGTTTAATATATGCTCTCAATATATAACCGTGGAATACATAAAGCGATTCGACAGAATATTGTGACGAATATCAATAAGGCAACACACTTAGATCAAGTTATATCTATTTTAATATATAATGAAACACTTGAATGATTTCTTAGTATGTTGTACTTTAGAGCAGTAGAAGAATACAATTGCATGAGTTATGATACCCTTGCTTTTCTCTGCTTTCGATGCGTCCTGCACAGACTCCCAAACCAGCTCTAATGTCTGTTTTGCTTTAGGCCCTGAAGTTTGTGCTGCTTTCCAACTTGAGAGCATCTGAATGTTAGCGTCTTTGCTTTTGTAAAGTGTCCGATGTTCGATGTGTTGTAATTCTGACTTGTTGAATCCCAGCTTCTCGCCAATCTCATAGAACTTCTTTGGTTTGATCTGACGGGCGAACGTAAGCAGTGTCCTGTCAGGAATTTCTCTGTATCATCAGAAAATGAATATAAACAGATAGATACCTTTTTCTCGCTTTCTCGTTAAACTTAAAATTTCCTATCTACTCACACCTAAACATATTTTGTATCAGTGTTTCAAGGTACTAATATGTTGGCGAACGTGCTTTTCGTGCGTGCGTGTTTGTATATGTATTTCTTTTCTCTCTCTGCTTCCTCGTTTGCGTCACTTCCCCCCATTGTCTTCCTATTATCTTCCATTTTCGTCATTTTTTAATATTTATTCGGGCATTTGTGTATACATTATTGTATGTTCTCTTTGATTGGTATTCGCTTAAATTTATGAGAGATTTGCATTTAAACCTATGCCTCACACTCACCGTCTTGTATTGCTCATACTGGAGCCCATTTTTGTCATTCGGTGGAAATAAATATCAATAAATAGCACTGAATGAAAGTTCTATATCTATTATTATCAGTACCCTAGTTAAGCAGTGAATAAATTAGAATCTTACCCAGTAGGCCCAATGTCTGATGTACCTGTACCAAGACGAAGTAGAACATAAAGATATAAACATTAAAACGAATAAGAATAAGAATATAAGAATAAACAAATAATTAAAAAAAAGGAAATTGGAATCAAGCTAGTCGTTAGCCTCGTTTTAATAGGCCAAGCCAAATAATGCTTCTGTCACCATATCCCTCATAACATGTGTGGATACTAGATAAGTATTATTTTGAGTACACTGACCTCTTTTTCTATTTTTTCTCTAGTAGAGAAAGGATGTGTATGATGAATGGCAATATACTGACGTAACTCCAATACTTATTTTTCACTTCCATTCAGCCCTTGGTCCAACGCACTACTTACCTGGAGCTCTAACGTATGTCTTGACTGTTATGCGCCATAGGTTTACTGAAACTTACTCTTAATTCTATCCTCAAACTTTACTTCTAGCAACGCACAACACGGAAATACTAGTTGAAAGGGGTGCTAGTATGCCATGAAAACATATTTATTCTGATTAGTTAACTCTGTGAATCCAAGTTGCTTGAAAAACGACTGGAAGTACTAATGTGTATACTCGTCCCTAAGTAAACAGAAAGGTTGAACTCTACTGTTTTACAATAATTGGGTTCAATGTGGTCACGATTTCAAATCAGTGAATTAATCCTTTTTCTAGTGTTTAAAAAGGGGTATCACTATCTTCATGTTAAAATGGGCATTGACTAGAAAGACTAACCGACACTTTGTTCAAAAGTCAAACCTGAGATGGACATTTCTTCTGCTGGTGACTCTAGAGATTCCATGAGTGAGAGAAACGTCTCCTTTGCTGCTTGGCCGGACGGTTGTCTCTCTCTCCATGTCACCAGCATGGCATAGATGGCCTGATCTCTGTTATGGAACGTCCTGTATTCTATGGCATCCAGTTGTTGTATGGTGAAACCAAGAGCTACTCCCAAATCATAGAAATGGTCTACTGTCATAGTTTGGGCTATTGTAAGGACATCAATGTCCGGCGTGTCACTTGTCAATACTTCTTCTACTGCCCTGCAAGACAAGGGGAAGGTGTTCTGGTAAATTTCCTTGTTAACACTACTTTAAAACAATGGCTATTAAGGTATGAACAACAACCCGACGCCAATGACTTATAGCAATATATTGAATGTTACTTATATTTGCCTCAATGACCCTATCGATATCTTTGACGAAATAGAGAAATTGCCACCGTATCAATTTCTGATCACCTTTTCAATGTAGATTTAATGAGATGGGCAAAGACCTTGTATTTATAATGTATTTTCTTCAAGTCCTGAAATAAAAGAAAAATACAGAAATATTGTTTAGATCTATTCCACAATTTTTTAAAAGTAGAAAGATTCATATTATTTTTTCTAAAACTTACAGCACAAATGATGGGGGCTCAGGAGGAGATTGGTACTCCGGTCCATCTACAATTTAAACAAGGGCAAATTAAAGAGAAAATAAGAAAACAACTTGTGTCTACTTTTATTATTATTGTATATTTTCTCTCCTGATGGCCTCTAGTTTTCAAACAATTTGTTGAACGTTTTGTGTCATCACTAAAATTACGAAAGAAGTGTATGTACAAAGATTCATGTAAAAATGAACATTACCAAAATGCGAATGTACGTATGCCAGCATTTCACATTTCATAACGAACTGTCAAGAAGTAATATTACAGGAAAATACATTCCATTCCGAAGTCTAATTTGACTTTATAATTCGGATAATCTTGGGTATTCATTGCTTACTGAAATAAATAACATTTGAATGTAATTGTCTCTAATTTTTAGTTCATTAATTCTCGACATATTCTCCAAATTCTTTGAGTTCTTTATTTGATCATACTCGGGAGTTATTAATCACGAAGTAACTGATGATTTGTTATAGAGTGCACAAAACGAAGATATACCTGTGTGTCTGATGATAAAGGCAATGGATCGAGACACCCCTAGCTTTCCAGCCTGAGTAATCGTAATGGTAATCCCTGTAAATTCTACATCATCCTCAGGAGGAGTCACGGACAACAATATATTGTGTCTCATCTTGCTATGAACATCCTTTAAAGAGAGAACCTGTGTAATTGAAAAAAAGAAAAAATAATAACACTAAATTTGAAATGTTGTCATTACGAGGAAAGTAAAACAAAATCAGGACGTGTTAATGTTTTATAATTAGCAATGAGTATTACTATCACGATCACAAATTCACAATTATTTTAGATAAATCAGCTCAAGGGAAATTTTAATGCTCTTTTGTTTATCCAATATAAATCGTATTCGAAGACGTTATTATAATTTTTCGCACCTTTCAATAGGTGACATAAGAGGCTATTAGAATTAGCTTAAACTGATTTTTATTTTAAGTAGATGCGATCGTCTTCACTAAGAAACATTCCCACAGAGTGCATAATCATGTCGGTTAACTGGCAAACATGGAAAGGGGATGTTTGAGTAATGGTGGCAGGTAAAAGTTTCACATGTACCAATGCCAGGGGTAACAATTCCCAAGGTAAAACATTTTAGATGTCAGAGGTGAAAAAATGTCAGAGGTAAAAATATCAGAGGTTTAAATTATGTTTAAAAATATGATAATGGAAACAAATGTCAGAGGTAAGAATGCGAAACGAGAAAATACCAGAGGTTTGATAGAGGTAAAAATTGTCAGAGGTAAAAGTTCCTGAGGTAGAGATAGATACAGAAGTTGAGAATGCCAGATGTCTTTATCTGACATGTTTACCTCTAACATTTTTTAACATTGCATTTTGTTACCTCTGAAATTTGTCATTAAACCTTCGAAACTTTTATTGAAAAACATATATCGATCATTAAATACAGATTTAGGTATGAAAACACGAACGTTACGTATTTTCTATAGATTAGCTTAGACAACATTGATACATCAAGCTAATGATTTCGAATTTTGATTACCTTGCTTTCAACTTGTTCGCCCTCACGATGACACGTCACTGTGACGTCACCAGACTTAGATTCAACACTGAAGGGAACGGAGCGATGGCTGCTGTGGTACGACTGCTGCTTCTGCTCATCTTGTATATCCTAATTTAAAAAAAATACACACAAGACAGTGTTAGTTACATGTAATTAGTTTATATAGTGCAAAACGTAGAATGAGTGATTTTATTTTCAGTGAATAAAAGGTTTCAAATGTTAACAGAAGATTAATAACTAGTACAGCTCTTAGCAGGAAAAAGAGTGTAATGCCTCTAAAGAAGTCTTGGCAGTGAGCAACCACGGTTCTAGAAATAAACATGCTACCCCTAAGAACCTTTAAAGGTTCCGCAAGTTTCATTAAACAATGCTAAAGGGTTCACAGTGACGCAATGGTTCTTTTTAAGAACCCCAGTGTTTGGGAAATCGTTCTATTTCTTGTGCATATAAATGCGGGCTGAATATGTATGTGTCTTGATGCTATTGCTAATAAAGTAAACATGTTATTAATGATTCGTTACTTTGTTCCTCATTCAATCTATCACAAAAGAGGCGAATATGACTGTAAGGTATCTTTAATATCTTGTGTCGAGCATTGATATTGAGGAAAGTTGGGTGTGGATTCTCTAAAAACATACCTAAAATCATACATTGGAAGTTATGCAAAACTTATTTGAACCTCTTTAACCATGAAGATGGATTCATTTCTATACGAAGGGCTCTATGTAGTTTTTGAAGAACATGGACAATATCGAGGTCAAATTTAAAGAACCATATATATAAAGGATAAAGTGCGATGCTGAATAAAGGATAAGGCATGGACAAAATGCAGTTTTTAATTTGCAACATATTTCCAAGAGTGTTTATTTGATTGCAAACGAATGACCATTATTATGCTTTCTTTATAATTTCATCAAGACTTTGAATCACCAAGAAGCAATAAGACGGGCTTCCCATAAAATAGGAATCAGATCCCGAAAAGAAGCTAGTAGGAACCGGTGAAACGTCGCGAAGAAATTATTGTAGGTAATACATTCCGGAAATTGATTTATGATAATCAGGTGCTTTTTACTAACCATTTCAATCCCAGGAAGGTCCAGATGCATCTGCAGGTGAACTTCAAACTCTTGTCTTCTATCTATATTGTCTGGGATGTATGGAGTGCACACAAGTTGATGTCGGATCACCTGCTTTTCAAGAGGAATGAGAACCCACCACTCAGCACAGTGACCTATGTATAGCTCAAGATGTCTCCTGTACACTCTGCAGTATGGTGGTTCGTCTGGTGAGCGGGATGATCTTTTTCTTGATGTTCTTGGTAGATCTGGTTTCAAAGATTCCACAAAACAAATAGGCAATGTGATTCGTTCCTCACGTCGTTATGGATGACCACAATAGAGGCTAGAGGGTGAACTACCAACCCAGAGATCACTGTGAAGGCGTTCTAAGACTACCATTAAAATTTAAGATTTCAGGGTTTATTGTCTATATGAATTAACCTCATGATGGTCTGTTCAGGATAACTATAATGGATACGATATCGTTTCCAATTTGTGTTTTATGGGAGGTAAAAGTAGACAATATAATTATGGTATCGTGTGCTAAGAACGTAATTTAAAATGCTGTGTCTGGCAAGCTAGTTGTGGATCCCGGTACATCACTTTCCACTTCTCCAAGCATTAAGAATAGGTCATTTTCTGAATCTGACCCAATCAATGGACTTACCCTTCGCTGAATCCCATACACGGCAAACAATGTCAGGCTTCACTTGATCTGGGTTGACGATGAAAGCTGAGTGTGGTATCCTGATCTTAACGGGTTGGTAGAAGATCATGTTTGGAGGGTCACATCTGATCCCGTAGCAGGCCACCGATTCATCACCTTGGCTGTTGATGCTTGGGGGATCTTGTATACTGGTTAATGTAATCTCACAGGAGCCACTCTCTTGTACAGCCCCAAGTGGGATCAACATCGATATACCAAGGTCCTCCAGGTATATCTGCTTTCCGCCATTATCGACATGAACAGACACTGTATCCAAGGGTGCGGCTTCTTCGGCTGTAAAAAGATGAATCAAGAGATTATCAAAAAGTGGTGGACAATGATCGATCGGTTTCTCTGTATTCAGAAAAAAGTTAATGACTTGGTCTGAATCTCGGAAACATCATAATAATTATAATTTAACAAATTTAACGAAATCTATAATCGTTTGAGGTACAGAAGATATATTTCTCACATATTTAATAAATGTGGTGTACAGTAGGCCAAGAATATGTATCAATTAGTACGTTAACGGCAAGTTATCGTTTTAATAGATGAATGAGTGAATTTTAAGAGCGAAATGCAGACTGTATGAGTATATAGCAGTTGAAACAATGCACGAGAAAGTAAATTTTGTTATCTCTCTCTATATCCTACATTACCTCGATATCTTGTGATCATCTCTATCGCCGGTAACCTATAATTTCGAGGGTAAAGAGAGAGACCAAAGAGTGATCGTTAGGATTGATGGTTTTTATTCATAATCACATCATGGAGGAAAATATAAGAGCTTCTAATAATCGTCTTCAGTCATGGTATGAATGTAGAGATTACAAAAGATTACCTAGTCGTCTCAATAGGCCCAAAATCCAGGGTTTGAAAGGGTCTTCCTAATACAATGCCTCGAGCAAATGAACTTGAACGAATGTCAAAAGTCCGAATAGGCAAGAATACGCACAAACTTCCCCACGGATACATTTTAGATGCTGAGCGGAACACTCAACTAAAAACTACCCCTAGTATTTTTGTTCGGAGGGTATTTGTCCTAGAGGATGGTTGTCGTATGGGGTAGTTGTCCTAGGGGGTAGTTAACTGGGGGTAGTTGTCCGGGGGTAGTTGTCCCAGGGGGTAGTTGACTTGGGGATGGTTATCAGGGGGCGGATGTCCAGGGGGTAGGTGTCCTAGAACCATATCCAGCATTCGTGCCGATGGGTTTTACGGTTTGGTATCATAACCTTTATCTGCACATGCACAGATAATTATTTCCGAACTGACAGATTAATAAAGATTTCCCTACCTTGAAAATATCATCTGTCGGATAACTTCATTGGTAGTATAGTGGACTGGAAGTTTGCCTTCACCATCCCTTATGTCCAGCATCGCGCCGTGCTCCAGAAGGTATAAGACCAAAGCCTTCTCTGGGGAAAGCTCGTGATGATAGAAGTTCTCTGAGATCTGAGTCAAAATACCAGGTGTATCAAGAGAGGTTATACAAAAAATGATAAAAAGTGCATTGATAGTTTGGATATTAAATATGTTAATATACAGGTCATTTTAAAGTTTGATGGTAAAGGCATCATTATTTTAAATCGATGTCTTAGTTGACCAATCAAGTACGGGAACTATCGCATCCAATCTATCAAATTACACGTTTATTTTCCATTGAAACACTTTTATAAACACCATAAACCTTACAATCTGCCTAATAACTTCGATAGAATCTTCCTTTCATCTTGATTGAGAGATTTACAGGCTAGAGTATCGTGCTCTCGTTCATTACCCAAAACAAGGATGGAAAAGGGTGAATGCTTTTGTCATCAAACTGTCAGAAGATCTGTGCGTTTCATGACACCATATGCCACCATACAGGACACTGGACGGTTGTCGATATATGGAGGGAGGGGCGTCAATGGGTAACTATGTTCTGTCGAAATAAAGGAACATAGGGGGAAAGGGGGTGTAACAATTTCTTTCTGATGTTGTCTCCTAAGTCAAGACGTTTCTCAAGGATTAATGGTTGAATCCATTTACACCAAGAACTAATCCCCTATGAGCATGATAACGGTGAATCGTTCTAACATGACTGTTCGGTCACTATGCAGGGACAAGCTCTACATCACAAGTGACATTAACATAATTATGATTCTCTTCTTGCAGAGCTTATCGATTGTCCGAGCTAGCTGGGTTTTTAATCGTCTTTACCTGTTTGGGTTTCCCTTGTGTTTGCTCTTTTCTGCCTTTGTGACCAGAAAGTATGATAGCTTCATGGAGACAGGTCTTTCCATTGTGCGACTGGATGTTTAAGGAAGCTCCATGGGAAACCAGCGACTCGACAACCGGCATGTGGCCATTTTGAGTGGCGAGGTGAATGGCAGTCAATCCGACATCATCACGTTGATCGAGAATCCCAGTGATCTATATAATAAAAAATAAGAATTAATAAATGGAAAAAAATAATGTATGAATTATAAATTATAGGCGTATTCCTTATGATAAAGCACTGATATCATTCCCTAATTACGTGGACTTTCAACTAGCTTGAATGGCTAAAACATTATCGAGCAAAACTTATTAGCCAACACCTTGATGATATAAACTCTACTTAGCTATGTTTGCCTTTAGTATTACCTATTTTAAAATTGTAATTTGCCGCTTTTTTATCATTTATATTGGCTCCTCACTGTGTAGAGGAATGATTTATTACACACCTTTGCATGAGTTGATAAGATGTCGGAAGAGTTGGCACTTCCTTTCTTTGAAGATAGATGGAGTGGGGTCTGTCCATTGGCATCCTTTACATCAACCAGGGCTCCTTTCTCAAGCAGGACCTTAACCATATCGAAGTCATCATTCATAGCAGCAATGTGCAAGGGGGTGCAGCCGCTTCTTTCACCCACATTCACACTTATTCCTTGTGTAACCAAATACTTTGTGACACCAAGATGGCCATCCTGAGCAGCACTGTGTAATGCAGTACTACCATCATTAGCTCTGCTATTCAAATCAGCTCCTTCGCTAATTAGATATTTGATTATATCAAAATGACCATTGAAAGCAGCACTGTGTAGTGCAGTCCAACCCTCATTATCTCCCTGATTAACCTCAACTCCTTGACTGATCAGATATTTTGTGACATCAAGGTGACCATTTTGAGCAGCAAGTTGTAATGCAGTCGAACCCTCGTTATCTTCCTGATTCACCTCAGCTCCTTGACTGATCAGATATTTGGTGAAATCAAGATCACCATTGGAAGCAGCACTGTGTAATGCAGTCCAACCGTTTTTATCTCCCCTATTCACCTCAGCTCCTTGACTGATCAGATATTTAGTGACATCAAGATGACCTTTGGAAGCAGCAACACGTAGTGCAGTCCAACCCTCATTATCTCCCTGATTAACCTCAGCTCCTTGACTGATCAGATATTTGGTGACATCAAGATGACCATTGGAAGCAGCACTGCGTAATGCAGTCCGACCGTTCTTATCTCCCCTATTCACCTCAGCTCCTTGACTGATCAGATATTTGGTGACATCAAGATGACCATTCTGAGCAGCACTGTGTAATGCAGTCCTACACTCATGATTTCCCTTATTCACCTCAGCTCCTTGACTGATCAGATATTTGGTGACATCCAGATGACCATATGTTGCACCATTTTGCAGTGCGGAAATCATATTACCATTCACCTCAGCTTTTTGACTGATCAGATATTTCACTACATCAAGTTTACCGTACCCTGCTGCAATGTATAAAGGAGTCCAACCTTTAGTACTGCCCTGATTCACTTTTGCCCCCTGACTGATAAAGTATCGTACTACATCAAGATTACCAATCCTTACAGCACTATATAATGCAGAGTAGCCGCCCTTGTCTTCTTTGTCCATATTAGCTCCACGGCTGAGCAAAAATGTTATTGCTTGAACATGTCCGACTGATGCAGCAATATGTAAGGGTGTTTGTCCATCTTGAGTCGTCTTCTCCACATCAGCTCCATGATTTATGAGATACTCGATGACATTTTCCTGGCCATTCTGGAGCGCTGTGTGTAAGGGTGTGTTTCCATTTCGGTTTGTTTGATTAATGTTTGAACCAAGATTTACCAAACTTTCAACGGCTTCAAGATTACCCCGCAATATTGCATCGTGGATCTCGTGATTCACATCATCCATATTTGTTAATGTCTCGCGGGTTCACTGGATCAGTAAGTTCTCTGGTCGCAGAGAATTATGTCCTATATTCCTTCCTTGCGATGATCTGTTAAACTGTCATTATTGGCATCACTGTGTATCCGGATAATGCCCATAGACATAGTAACATTAGATTCATTTGCCATCGAAGCTCGATATGTTTTAGCCGTGCACATGAAAGCGGGATAGATCAAGACTGCACACGACTAAGCAAATAAAAAGTTAATCATAAAGCCTGGTGATCAAGATAATTATTATGAGTGACAAATTCGCATAGAACTGATAAAAGAATTGAACCTTTGATTCGTAACTCTTTGCAAATATCAAAATATTATCAAGAAAATACCTAAAAAGCATTTTTGTTTGTAAGCCCGAGAACCTACATTTTGTTACGTGAACTATAAAAATAAACAAATGCAGATCTCACTTATCGCTGTAGGCCTAATTAGATAATGCATTTTTGCTATTGTTTTATTGTTTATTAATTATTTCTGTATTAGTTACATAACTTTCACATTCAGTGTAAGCAGTTAAGTGGTATAATAGTGCATTAGAGTAAACACTGAGATGGTGAATTCTCTCAGCAGCAAATGAAATTGAAACTGCGTTGTGTTCTAAAAGATCAAAATTAATGTATTCATAGCGACTAGGCAACTTCTCGTGTTTCAATAAGGTCCCTTTAGACTTCTCACACAGTACCGACTTACAATAAAAAATGTTTCTTTCGGCATATAATTCCTGATATGAATGATGACTCCTGTCCCATTACTGCAAGCCCCACCCCCCCTCCCTCCCTCCTGGCCTAGTATATTCACATATTATCTTTATAACTCAAGAAGAAATTGATATATTAATGTCATACTTGAAGTGCACTTTTCGAGCTCTCTGAGTCCTTTGATAGTAATTTAATTTAATAATATATGAATGCTTATCTTTACACACAATCCTTATAAATGTTACTTCTCTGTCAAAACATTTTTTTCCTTTTCGAACCCACACCTGAAGCGGGTCCCTATCATAATCCAAATAAATGCAACACTGTAGATTAATCATTAATTTTTTCATAAAGCATAATCAACTAGTGTTTATTATCCCGACCTTATCACCCGCAATGTTTGAGGTTGAAAAGATAACGCACAGAAATCATATGTAACCAGGAGCTGTTCTAGAAAGAAAAAAATTTGATGGATGGAGGGCTTTGGAGGATTTTTGTGGAATCTGGTAGTTCCTGCACTCATGTGCCCTCGAAATTTTTAGGGGGCTTTAAGAGACTGGGGCGCCTGATCAAACATCCCCCACCCCACCACCCCCCCCCCCCCCCCTCAAGAACCGCTACTGCATATGTTTTGATTTATGTCGTATCTGAACGCATAATTATGTAAGGTGCTCATTGAACTTTCGTCAATTACTCTGATTCAAGCTGACTGACGCATAATATACGTACTGATAACGATATCTTGAGACATTATGAACATTTTATCAGCATTGTTAAACAATCTAAGTAGTTAGGCTATGCCATAAATAATAGTATGATATAAAGTAAGACCTGGACACTCGGTGTTTCATAGATTGAAGTATCAATAACAAGAACTATATCAACAATCTCCTTATAACCAAACAAACGCCTAGTATTTCAGTAGCTTATGATAAGTATTGTTTCTTAAAATACCAAGATTTATGACATAAGGCCCTGTTTGCAAATAGAATGATAGTTTTCTGATAAACAGGCTGGGTCTCTTCCTGGGCCCCGTTCCACAAAACTTACCATTGATGGTTTGCAATCAATAGTAACTACTATTGAAACTTTGATTTTAATTGACTGTTGAGCCCTGTTACCATGGTAGTTGCCATTGATGGCGAAGTTACCAATCGATGGTAAGTTTTATGCAACGGGGCCCTGGAGGCTGTCCGCATATTAGGGGAGACATTCATTTTATTTCAGATTTCTGTGACTTCTTCCAATTCAATGCAATACGGAGATATTAGAATACAGGACGTGCGTGCGTGCGCGCGCGAATGTGTGTGATTATTTTGTTGTAATCAATTTTATATTATTGATGAAGATGTAATATTGTCCATTTTTTATTGTTTGATTTTGATTCGATTGTATATTAGGCCATTACAACAAATTATGTTTAAGCGTCCTTTTGGGGGGCCACCTCCCTTTTTTAAAAAAACATTTTTTAACCTTTTTTTTTTTAAATAAAAAAAAACATGAAAAACTCACTGCTAAAGTGACCAATATCTGATTTAAAAAATGCCGGCGGCAATTTTGAAAAATAGCCCGACTGTCAGGGAAAATGCACCGAGCGGCCATTTTGAAAAAAAGGGGGGCCTCCTCCTTCCTATTTTTCAAAAAGGCAGGACGCTAAACTTTTGTTTTGTTTTGTTTGGCCTTAGGGTGAGGGTTGCGCGCGTAAGCGTGTGTGTGTGTTCCCAAACCGAGGACACTCGTGAGAACTGTACATTCACACAGAGGACAACTCGCAAAACGAGGACGCCCTCGGGTCGACAACCCTGTAAGTTATTCAAAATCGGATGTCCTTTCCCCCAAGGCTCTTGAACTCGATGATACGAGAAGTCACAGGTTCAATGCTTGCTGGGTGCTTACATCTAGAAAGCGTGTTCCCAATCAACTTGATATGTGCCTATACCATGAGGTGTTTCATCAGCTAAAATTGAGTTTGATCTTTAAAAAAAATCAAGACCGAATCAATTTTAGCGTAAAATGTAAAAGGTCAATTTCAATTAGATCAATTTTCAGGCTTGATGAAATGCAAATGAAATGAAATGAAATAAGACCCAATTATCTTTTCTTGATCATGCACACCTCCAATCTTCTATGAGACGTATACACTCTTTATCTTTTCTCTTTCTACCTCTCTTTATCTCTCTCTATCCCTCTCTCACATTCTCTCTCTCTCTATCTCACACACACAAACATACACATGTGCATCCGTAAACACACAAAACAACATAACAATTACAGTTTTATTTTTAATGCTCAATAAACAAGTACCGGTATACTTTTTTTATTCAATATAAACACGGATCTGCCTTATGCTACAAACACATAATGGCAAAGAATAAATACATGCCTGCATACAGGCATAATAATTGCACACGATAATCACAAATCATTTGAACAAAATAATGCATATTTGAGAATCATGGAAAAGTGTTTGGTAAGTGAAAGATAGAATAGAACTGGGAGAGAGAGAGAGAGAGAGAGAGAGAGAGAAGGATAAGGGTAGAATGGATGGAATGTGAGGGAGGAGAAAACGAGACGCGAGAGGGGAAGAGTCGTAGAAAGAGCAGGAGATAGTGAGAGAGGGGGGATAGAGAAAGAAAGGAAGAAAAAAAAACACCAAAAACATTATGCTAACAAGATTCTTGACTGAATGCATAACATTTTCATCTGTCTCTATAATCAGGCTTAAATATAGTTTGAGAGATACTTATTTCTAGAATTAAAACTTGTCATTTAGATGAATGATTGCAATACTAGATACAATCCTTACTACTTCCATTTTTTAATGTAGATCACACAAGATACATTTTGTGCCCTGGATTTTCCCCTAAAAACACGATCCATGTACTTGTAGTGAAGTTGTTTGAAGCACGATTTTCAACTGAACAATCTGTGTGTCTTGTTTTTCAATGCCTAATGCTATGTCACAAATCAGAGCAGCGACCGACCGATCAGTAGCCTGCTCGGTCGCTGCTGGAATTTAGGCATCGCCCAGCGATTAGGTCGGTGCCTGGGCGGTCTTGGGCGGCGAGTGAAAAGTGAGCAGGCGCCGCCCAAATTTTATCTCCGCGCTAAAACTTCAGCGGCGACCGAGCGGAGCCTGGGCGGCCGCCACTCGGTGGCCGGGCAGCCGCAGGGCAGAATTGGGTAAAAACTCGCCGCTCGGCCGCCGAGCAGGCTACTTTTGGGTAATGTGACCATAGCATAAGCTATCTCAAAATAATGTGCATCTACTGCTATGTATTGTGTTTATGAGCCTGCCTGTGGGTTGTTTAATGCAGCATTATGGGGCCAACTGCCAGGCTTTCAAAGGTTTACCGGGGGGAAATTGTTGCTAAGACTGAAACTGCAAAATGAATACCAATGTTGGCTATTAAGTATTTCAAAACTGTTAATATTTCTGACCTAAGTTTTCGAACAAAACACCATTCCTGCCCAACAACAGTTCAGTTGTTGGCATATATCTCAAATGAAAATATATGATATACGGTAATTTTGTTTTTTAAAGAACATTCCACTTCGATAAGCAAATATAATGGTAGTACATGTACTACCAAAAGATCAATTTCAGATCAACTTGTTAGAGGCAGCTTCATAATTCATTCCATTTTAATATGCAATCAGCAAATTAATTTACAAGGCCACCTTGCAGTTCTACTATGGCACGTTGAACTTGTAAACTATCCATAACAGTGCATAACATACAAATATAACACATTTAATGGGCAAATCTGTCGGTTTAGGAATTATACAGACTATTCCATGTTTTGTCTAAGATGTTCAAAAATATATTTAATCTGAAAGGCAATCATGGCAAAAACTAGCCAACTTCGTCTGTGAATAACTTAACACAATATCGAGGGTTCAGTAACACAAAGACGTAACTCCACATTTTGCCAAAATGAGTATTTGATATCAAAATGTTCAGAAAAATGTGGGCTTTCCAGGAAACACAAAGACTTAACTCCACCAACACTCCATTGAAGTCAATGGCTAGTGAAACATAGACTTAACTCCTTAAGGTCCAAGTGCTCAATGACACATAAACCACTTTTTCTCAAAATAGCCAAAATGGAGTTACGTCTTTGTGTCGCTGACCCCTCGATATCACCTCCTCAGAGACAGTAGGGTCTCGACTCAAACCAGTAATATTGAGAATAACGCCCTTCTCGATGTAGCTGGCAGTATGCAAATAGATTGTTGTACATTTACACATGTATTTATCATATTTAATGTGTAACTAATGATTTTACGGTGGATAGGTAGTGACGTTGGTATTAAGAATGAAATAATATATCACTTGCATGCTACAATTAGAGCCATTCCTAAAGATTTTACCACATCCCCACTGGCACTGCTCAGTATGAAGCATGTACATTGCATAGCATACTCCGATTCTCTACATGTACTTGAGTGGGGAAGGAGTCAACATGTTTTTTAAGAGATACACTAGGCGGTATGTTTCAAACAGCAAAGCCTTTAGTTATTTTACTGCGATCGCACCTAAAATCACGTTTCATTTTTCTGTAGGATACGTCAGCACCATTGGCATCGCATAGCATTATCTTACTAACAAGCATTTATGCTTTCTTAGCAGTCAAGTATAATAACCACCACGAAGACAGCTGAAATGCTCTTAATGACTTATATATTTGTATTTCACAGATATCATAGGCAAAAATAAACCATTTCTTTGGCCAGCATTGTTAAAAACAGGTGAACTTAGTCCAAGGATTTATGGAGTCCCGAGCATCAGCCCTTATTCTGTATGACTGAATGACTTAGTAAGGTCAGAATGATGGCAATGGAAAATCGTTTCATACTGACATAACTTTAGTGTTCATTTAGTGTTCATACAGAATGGTGATTTAAATAATTGGTGAGACCGACACTTGGTGCTCCTTAATATCAGTGGAGTAAATCGAGCAGTAAGCACTAAGATAGCACAAAACTCAGGATGAGAGGCTAATATGTTAATCTATTAGTTAACCTCTACTTCAGACGTTTCCAACACTATATTAGGCTTGATTTTGCTGGAAAAGTGTCCCATGAGATGCTCATAAGTGTTGGCCGCACGCACTAAATTCATGCAAGATTGATGCCATTTTTGTGTACAACTTAAAAAACCTGGGCATTGTTTCCTGAAACCATCCCACTGAAACATGTATTCAAAATCAACTCAATTTACCATGGGATGTACCCGACCTGTATTTGTGACTGTTTCATGAAACAATGCCCTCGACTGAAGAATTTTAATGATTTTTTTAATGAATACTGGTCTTTGACGTCGGCTCTTGAAATCTATTTGCCTTTTTTCCTGCCTCTCCTGCTGTGGCGTCCGTCAGGCGAGGGCGACGCACCAATGGTGATCGAACCCTCCTGGATCTCTTGTCTGGTATTCTCAGGAGCCTTGTTGAGGGTCTCCTGGGCCTCCAAGAAGAACATGAGATCCCTCAGCTGCTCCTTCAACTCTTTGATCTCCTGCAGGAGAGAGAGGGATGAGATTGAAAGGTTTTAGCCAACAAAAAAGTACATAAAGAATAAACATCAATAATAATGATGATGATTAATTGATAGTGATAATGACGATGCTGATGATGGTGAAGATGATGAGGATGAGGATGAAGATGATTATGATGATGGTGGAGTTTTGTTTAGGGTCTCCTAGGACTCCAAGAAGAACATGAGATCCCTTGGCTGATCCTTCAAGACATTGATCTCCTCATTCAACATTGCCATTATATAATAATAATTATCATAGTAGAAGTAGTAATAGTGGTAGTAGTAGTAGCAGCAGTAGAAGTGGAAGTAGAAGTAGAAGAAGTGCATGTAGTAGTAGTAGTAGTAGCAGCAGCAGCAGCAGTAGTAATAATAGCAGAATTAGGAGTAAGAGTAGTAATGGGGGATTGTAGTAGTAGTAGTAGTAGAAGTACTTTAGTAGTATAGGTTGGTTGGTTGGTTTTTATCTGACTGTTACGGAAGCATGGGCATGCTTGTAAGTAATCAACCAGGGGACCTACGGCTTTAAGTCCTCTCCAAGGGATTTGGTAATGAGGATCAATGCCTTACTAAAGAACAGGGACCTCCCGATTACGAGACAACAGCTCTACCACTGAGCCATCGCACCTCCTCTTGTAGTAATACTACATTAAGTAGTAGTAGTAGTAGTAGTAGCAGTCGTGGTAGTGGGAGTTGTAGTAGTACAAGTAGTAGTGGTAGTTGTGGTACAGTAGTAGTAGTAGTAGTAGTAGTAGTAGTAGTAGTAGTAGTATTAGTAGTAGTAGTGGTAGTAGTAGTAGTAGTAACAATATCAATAGCAGTAGTATAAATAGTAGCAATAATATACATGTATCTAAAGGCAGAATAAAATATATTTACGTGGTAGCCGTACTTACATCTGTTTTTGTTTTGCTCTCATCATCTAACCTTTTCTCCAGCGCAGTAACCTTTGTTTGCCAATCAGCTTGATTGGCTCGCAAACATTTGTTCATCTGAAAAACAAGAACAAGGCGTTTCAAAATATTTGATGAATAAACTGTGTATCACACAAAATAGTGCCTTTTCTCATTTTCACGAAGATATTTATCCTTCACCTTGATTTACAAAATTTGTATCATTTGTTACATAATTCATTGCCCAAAACAGGATTTGTTATTCAAATCTAGGTACTTACTTTATTTTCTCTATTGTCCTTCCAAAAAAATTGTGGAATGCTATGATACAAAGGAAAATCACCACCACCAGTACAACTCAACATGACAAATTTGATCCTTTTCCAGTAAATCAAATTCTTCTGATAACAACATGTATACATTTATTCTTCTTATTTTCTCTCTGCCCTTTTATATAATGTTTGACAACAGCTCATCAGCCAACTATGTCCTCATTAAAATCACTCAAATTGGCAACACACGATGCCATTCAAAAACATTATTTGGTAGCTAAATATATTTAATTCAATAATCCCATGCCAAACTGACACAAAGTAAGTTTTAACTAATCTAGCATTGTAGCTCTAAATATTGTCACTCAAATTGGCAACACGTACCTCCATTTCTTCAGAGAGCTGGCTTAAGACCTTGCCTAGTTTATCAGACATGAACAAACTCTTCTTATCCAGCAGCTGCTTCTCCTTCAGACCTTTCTGTGCTTCTCTCTCCACCCTGTCTCTCTCCTCCATCAGCTTCTTGGAGCGCACTTCTATCTCAGTTACCTGAAATGAGCAATTCATAACCATCAAGTAATAATTGACCCTACCGCAAATACGATGTTCGACAGTAGATGGCGACCTTCGTCCCACACTGCCCAGATACAAGGTGTCTTCCGGCTTCCATAGAGAATGTACAGCAATGTCAACTAATTCCTAATTTTACTAAACTATTGTTCAGGTTTCATGAACTCCCTCAATGATTTGATAATATGTTACTGATAGTTCTGAACTATAATTTCTATCAGACTTTCCAGTTCTCGACCCATTGTATTTGTATGGGAACCAGAAGTGCCTTTGCCAAATATACACATTGCTTGTGCTGCCCTCTATGGCCAAATACCGTAGTTACGGTAGTGAAAATTGCATCCTGTTCACAAAAATGACAATTCCCATACACCAGATATAACACCATCAAAAGGATAGATTATAGTACATTCAATGTATTATTTCTCTGTCTACACAGGGCGCGACAAACCCGCTTGCCCGACGTCCCGGGGCAACCAAATTGAGCCGTCGGGCAAGTAAATCAAATTATCACTTGCCCGATTCGGGCAAGTGATACTTTTACAGTAATTTCCTAGTGTCCAAGAACTCTACCATTCACCCGTCAACTTCTTACCCGTCGTCAAAATCCAGAAGCAAAAAAGCGATCGTTCCGATTTCGAAAAAACTTCACAGACAGCTAGCCAGCTCAGCTAGCTCAGCGCGCATGCAACAGTGACACTTCAAGCCATGAATGCCGCTCCGCCTCCACGCACGGCCGGCCGTGAGCTAGCTAGAGACAGCTAGCGCGATCGTACCAGCTGCGAGCTTATTCGCGCTCTCTCTCTCTAGCTCTGCAGGCCGCACCGACAGGCCTTTGCTATTCTCTGATTGCCGATTGGTTGAATCACGCCAAATATGACGTCATTATTCTAGGGAAATGAACACGTGCGAATCGGAATGGAATAAACAACAGGGATTTTCTAGTAAGTACAAAAAGTCAAATGTTTGATATTTATTCATAAAAAATAAAATGCGTTTTTTAAACCTTCAACCATCCTTTGTTGACCATTTTCTTTGACATATTAGGTTATTATTCAGTACAGTTACACTGTACATGTATGTGCATTAATTTGCTATCTAAAACACTAACTTATCATTACGAGATAATAAATGCTTTAACCTCGAGTCCTTTTTCGCTTTAAAGTTTTGGGCAAGTGGAAATATTGTTTGGGCAAGTAAATTGAAAACCCACTTGCCCGACAGGGCAAGTGGTGAAAAAAATTCTTGTAGCACCCTGCTACATACTCGATTTTGGATATACCGGTACTCCACATCAGGAGTTTTTATAAAACTGATGACAAAAAAAGGAAGTTGACTCCCTTATTCAAGCTGTGTCATCTAAATCTTATTTTGGGGGTAAAAATATATAAATAACGATATCATGATAACATACTACTACTAATAATTTATATTGATGATAATATCAACAAAACTGGGAAATGAACAATATCCAGCCTAAAGAGTTCTTTGTGTATCATGTATTGGACGAGTGGATATGTCACCGGACTGTGGATCACAAGGTTCGCGGTTCAAGTCCCACCGCGGCACTAATGTCCTTTGGCAAGACATTGATCTACATTTGCCACTCTCCACCCAGGTGTTAAATGGGTACCGGGTAGGATGCGAAAGCTACTGTGGTGAGATTAGCAAGTGTAAAAAAGACGCCTGGCTGGAATGCTCCCCAGGGAGTGGAGAATGTGCATACACTGTGTGCGGGTAAGCCTGAATCCTATGACCGGGGTAATAATATATTATCTGTACAGCGCTTTGAGAGGGCCTTCGGTCCTGAAAAGCGCTATATAAGAACTAGCTATTATTATTATTATTATTATAACTTAAAGATGAGGACAACTATTTTCAAATATCTGAATGTAAAAAAGAAATGTACAAAGGAAGCAGATAAATTCTTTTTTTTTAGAATAAAGTTATAAAAAAACTAGATGGAATTCGACTGCGCGCAGTCGAAAATGATGCCTCCGTCATAGAGCAATTTTACAAACCAAAACAGAAGAAATTTTTCGAATTCAAGTTCAATTGTAAACCATCGACAGGTTCTCAGAATATCGTGATTACAAGCAATTTCTCATATACATACATGACCCTTTGATCTTTGACCTCATGACCCTAAAATCTACTCAGTTCATTGGCTCTGCAAGATGTCCTGAGTTAAATAGTAATCCATCTGTCAGTTCTAATGAGAATGCGTTCACAAGCTATTTTTGCATACATAATGAGCCCATGACCTTTGACCTTATGAACCAAGAATCTACTCAGTTCATTGGCTCTGCAAGTAACATACATGACCTAATTTTGGCAGGAATCCATCAATCGGTTCTTGAGATAACGCGTTCACAAGCTGTTTTTGCATACATAATGTGCGCTGTGGCCTTTGACCTCATGACCCCTAAATCTAATCAGTTCATCAGCTCTGCAAGTAACATACATGACCTAAGTTTGGCGGGAATCCATCAATCGGTTCTTGAGATAACGCGTTCACGAGCTGTTTTTGCATACATAATGTACGCTGTGGCCTTTGACCTTTGACCTCGTGACCCCAAAATCTAATCAGTTCATTGGCTCTGCAAGTAACATACATGACCTAAGTTTGGCAGCAATCCATCAATCGGTTCTTGAGATAACGCGATCACGAGCTGTTTTTGCATACATAATGAGCCCTGTGACCTTTGACCTTAAACCTCGTGACCCCAAAATCTAATCAGTTCATTGGCTCTGCCAGATACATACATGACCAAAGTTTGGCAGGAATCCATCAATCGGTTCTTCAGATAACGCGATCACGAGCTGTTTTTGTATACCTAATGAGCCCTGTGACCTTTGACCTTTGACCTCGTGACCCCAAAATCTAATCAGTTCATCGGCTCTGCAAGATACATACATGACCAAAGTTTGGCAGGAATCCATCAATCGGTTCTTCAGATAACGCGATCACAAGAACGGGACGTACGTACGTACAGACGTACGTACGTACGTACGTACAGACGTACGGACGGACAACCCGAAAACATAATGCCTCCGGCTACTTCGTAACGGAGGCATAAAAATATGAAAGGTACACTAGCCCTACCTGTGCTATAGCATCACTTTCTATCCTGGTCATCTTCTCTTCATAGTAGAGTCTTTGGGATTCTAGTTGGCTGTTCAACAGGTAAGTATACTGCAGGAAGACAAACAAGAAACATAATGGTATCATGATAACATTCTCTCAATCAAAGGATTTCATTCAAATTGATATTTTAAGTACTTTTAAGAACAATTGTCAGCACTAATTTCAAAGCTTTATCGGTATAAACCAGTTTTGAAAAAGCCCCCTCTCAAAAAATGAAATGGAAGCTCTTATTACCAATCATGTGAGAGAATATGTTTTTACTAATACATGATGATAAAAATTTTGCCGGGAAACCGCCTACTTATTGATACATCTAGTAAATTATTATATCTATCCGGACTGGATAGATATCGCATAGTCCCATACACATCTTTCTGTGTACAGTGCTTGTAACTTTACCAAGACTGGGCCAAATTTCTCATCATTTTGATGAATCCAGAACCTTGCAGTGCACACCAATACTTATATGCTAGATGATCAACCTTTTCTGATCGATTCCACAACGTTTCTTTCACAATGCAATCGCATGACCGGAACTGGTATATACCTTTAAATCCATGATTTATGTAAACTGATTTTGTGTAACTTACCCAACTGCAGCTGTCATGATTGTATTTTAGCCTTACTTTTGTTTTGTCTATGATCATGATTGTTTCTTTTTGTAAACTGATCTGTAAACTTTTACCAGTGAAAAACGAATATCAGAATGGATAATAAATGCTTAATTTCATTTCAATTTCATGATGCACGCAACGTGAATATGATTTTTTTTTTTTTAAGTAAATGTCCACTCAACTCATGTGTTTGCGCATCCACCGATCAGTTACCATTCACTCAATTGTAAAAAATCGAAAGACAATTCAAAATCAATTGCAAAAATATATGAAATAAAACAATGGTGATTGATTGTAGAACAGACCTATACTTTTTAGCTTAACTTTTATCAATGACTAGCAATTTTCTTTAGTATTGTGTATTTCTTGTCCCTCCTCTTCCTTTCTCTCTCCACTCTCCTCCTCTTCTATCTCTCTCTCCCTCTCTCTCTCTCTCTCTTTCTCTCTCTCTCTTTCTCTCTCTCTCTCTCCTCTCCTTCACCTCCGTTCTCTCTCACAAACATACATGTACACACCTTCATTCCCCTACCCCCCTCTCTCTCTTTATTTATTTATTTCTGTCCTTCCCATCTCTATCTCTCCCTCTCTTTTTCTCTCACACTTCACCTTACTTTATGTGCATGCATCATCATTCCCATTTCTCTCGAACACTAATAGCATCCATTGTTCTCTTACCTCTAGAGTAAGTGCATCAAACTTTTCATCACCTTCTGGTTGTCCGTCCCCTCTCTCCCATGATACAGGCTTCCCATCTCCTTTACTCTGCACCAGTCTCTGCCGTCTCACTCACTCTCTCTCTCTGTCTTTCACTCGCTCTCTCTCTCTCTCTCTCTATATGCCTGTCTGTCTGTCTGTCTCTCTCTCTCTCTCTCTGTCTTTCACTCTCTTTCTAACAGCATCCACTCTTCTCTTACCTCTAAAGTAAGTGCGTCAAACTTTTCATCACCTTCTGGTTGTCCGTCCCCTCTCTCCCACGACACAGGCTTCCCATCTCCTTTACTCTGTACCAGTCTATGGACGTAGTTATCTGCACAAAGAAAACACAATCTATAACAAATAAGCCTAAGTAATAATACATTGTACATTGCTTTGACTTGGTAAGCTGTGACTTGAAAGGTGTGACATAAAACAATGTTACTGCTATTCTTATCATTAAATGTTATTCCTATTGTCTCGTCCACATCAAGATTTCTATTATTATTATTATTATTTGTTGTTTGTATTTTTTTTTTTTTTAATGAGAATGCTAAGTAATTAAGTATTAGGTAATATAAAACTACACTACAATTTCAGCTGGCTTTAAGACAAATAAAATTCTTCACATTTTCTAAAATGTGTAGGAGAAACCACAATTTTCCTCTGCCTAAAAACTAAAATTTCCAATACAATTGCCACTTACTGCCTAGAGGGCACGATAATTCTTGTTATCGTCAATACGCCCAAAATGCCCTGATGTAACCTATCCCAGAGTGCATTTGAATTGGGGTTGAATGGAACATACATATATTTTTAATATATTGGTGATAGCAAGAATTCCTTGTATTTTAAGCTAGATCGCGGATATGTGATTTGACGGCAAAAATAAATCCTTCCCCCCGAGTCACTTACCTCCGGCATAGTCCCAGACTCTTTGTTTACCCAGCTGCATGGCATACGTATGCTGCGTGTCTTCAAAGTGATGATATGCATGTGCTTCTACGTATCTCCCACACCCTATGTGCCCACATATTAGACAGATCCACAAGCTCTGTAAAAAAAATGTTTAAAAAAACACTAATGATTCAGCATTTACAAATGTAAGGCAAATATCATTGGGTGAGCCAGAAGGGCATTGCCTCTCAATAAACGGATCCACATTAATGCCCTTGTACCTCTCAGCTGACAATATTATGTAGTTAATGATGACAGATGCAAAATTTATCCAACCCACTCACAACGGGCATTTTGTTTGTAAAGAAATTCTGTACGTAAATTAGATGGCTCAAGACTACCAATCAGCCACAAATACAACAAACAATCGTAGAGGAAATTTGTAATTTGTCGGAATAGATGCTATTGATCGCACATCCGATAACAAGTTTCTACTGGAGTGTGCTATACGAATCTGTTATTGGGAAGCATAAAACCTCTCATTTCAGAAAGTACACACGCCGAAAAATAAAATAATAATAATTAATCAATTAAAAGAATTAAATTAATTAACAAATTGAGATTTCTTGCAAGATAATGTTGTTTTGAACCAAAGGGTCACATATTTACTTGAAGTCTTGTGGATTCTAATACCCTACACCATGCTCACCTCTTGAGCTCCACACTGGAAGCATTTATTATCTACTGATGGCTCTGGTGTCTGGTTGTATCTGCATACAGGGCAACTGTGAAAGAATAGGGTAAAGAAGTTTACGTGAACTCAAACTGCAACAAACAATTAAAATCAAAAGATAAGAAAACACTAAATGAAAACTGAAGTAAACAATGAAATAATTTCTTACAAAAAAGGAAGCAAGTTTGCACTAAATATAAAATAAAGTTATAGTGAGATCATTTATGTAATTTCTTTAAATTTTTTATTTCCCACAAAAACACAGGTCGATTTTCCAGCATTATATTTGTACTATCATCATTTTCATCATCAGAAGAGTTAAGAATTTGGCAAATTTCAGTTTGAAAAATTGAAGTCTATAAAAACGAAAAGCAATATAAACAAGTACCAAATAGTTCACACCAGGAGTGACCATTACTGCAACAACAAGAAATACATTAATAAACTAAACCAGTATATCAGTAGAAAGGTAAAATTTAAAAGCCATAAACAAACATGAGGAGAGGACAGAAAGTGCAATTATAAAAAGGGGAAGCTTTCAAAATTTAAACAACATACAATGTACAGTCACACCTGTTTCAGTGACCACCTGTCTACAAAGACCAAATTTTTTGTTTTCCTTGTAAATGGTTTCTCATTGAAACATGTACTAAAGGAACCTGTCTACGAAGGCCACTGTTTGTGTTTCCCTTGGGCGGTCGCTACAGACAGGTTTGACTGTACAATGATTACTGTTTGGTATGGTTTATGGAGCCCTAGACATTGGAATTATATATTGGAGGTATTTGCCATGGCAGGAACAAGACGAAAGCTTCTAAATAATATAAGAGGTCGACAGCTGAGCTTCTTGGGCCATGTTATACAAAAGAATGGTTTGGAAAATCTTGCACTGACTGGAAGAATCGAGGGGAGGAGGAGTAGGGGTAGAAGGAGGATTATGTGGATGAGTAGCTTAAGGAGTGGAATTTCTGAATGTGGAATTGATCTCGGGGAGAAAGAATTACTTCATAGAATATGGGATAGAGAGTTGTGGCACTCCATTGTTGCCAACGTCTCAGGATATGGCACATAGAGAGAGAAGACATTGGAAATTACCTTGTGTCTCCCCACTTGGTAAGGCAGCCACCGTGGAATGTATGATTACAGAGGATGGTGAGGATGCCTTCCACAGAGTCCTCCATCCTCTCCAAGCAGATGTTACAGGTTGGTAACTCAGTCATGCCTGGAGTAGCAAGACTAGCACCCTACAAGAGGAGGGGGATAGATTGTTATGTCTTATCAATCAGCACCCTACAAGCAAATATATCAATAATGCAAGAAATTGTACAGCTTGTAAGGGATATATGGATAGATTTGTCCTAATAATTACTGCAATATTCATGCAAAGCCCAGTGTCGTTCAGAGTCTAGGGTAAGACAAGAAAGGGAAGATAAAACTTGCAAAGAGTTTCAAACTACAGGCTCCTCTCCCTAAGACTTGAGAAGCTAGGATTCACATTCCTGTTAATTTACGTTTCTGGATACTCCGCTGATATCTTTAAATCTTCTGTAGCTGATTAAAGTAACACAATATTCTCTGGCAAACAGTATTAGTAACAAACTAAACTTGATTCAAACACTCTAACGATAATCCTTCTACTTGAAACTTTGAATTCTTTCCTCAGCGTTTTAAGAGATTTACATAACGAACCATTCAACCAAAAAAATAAGAGTTTGTTGTGTGTCTGTGTGTAATTTGGGTGGCTGTCACAAATTGACAAAATGTACTCATAAATCTGTAATTAACCAAGTGTTTTTTTAGGAACAAGCTTCACTCACCTCACATGATTTCATGCACTCTACTCTTGAAACAAAGACTAGATAACAGACAAAATCATCAAACGAGTTGTACGGTTTGCCGTTGTACTCCTTGTAGAACTCATCCGCATGGCTCTGAAAAGGGATAGTTTCCATCATAAAACAAATTAGAAGGAGACAATAGCAATATTCGTAATCCTCTATCTTGACACCATTACCCAAGTCGTCTCTCACACTGATCACAGAATCTTTTAACCTATTTTCTGCATAATTTTTTTTTGAAATGGTTAAAATAGTTAGCATACAATGCAAAATTTATCCTACTAAGGTACAAACTCAATCATTTTTGCCATTCAAGCCTTGAAATTGTTTATTGATAAACCAGTTTTCTTAAAAATAAAAACAATTACAGTGTAGGCGAGTTTAAACCCTAACAAAATCAATTGAGTTTGTCCACTAATACATGTAAATTAGGCATCAACTTCAAATCTCTTTATCAAAGATAAACACACCATAATAAATGTAACTAAGTGAATTAACACCAATTTCATGCCATTATGACATCAAATATCAAATTTTCATCTTTCAAACAGAGTAATATTTTTTGTTACACTACAGAATTGCAGTGAGTTGCAAGGAATAGTGGAGTTGACACTTGACATCGGTGTACCAAATTGAAAACCCAGGCTTTATTTAATCTTATATCAAGAATATAGGCCAATGTCAACATACATATTCTCTAATGGCATTACAATGATACATTGCGATACAAAACAAATCTGGGCCCCATTTCACAAAGCCTTTTTTCAATGAAAAATGACAAAATCCAGTAACAAATCTGCTGTTAATCAATCAGAAGCAAGGATTTCACTAGCTTACCGTATAACAAAAACTGTAAATTGTCACTGATGACAAGTTTTGTAAAATTAGGCCCTGACAAATGACAGTTTTTGTTATAAGCCAGTGAAATCCTTGCTTCTGATTGGCTATCAGCAGATTTGTGTATTTGTCATTAAAAAAAGGCTTTGTGAAACAGCTCCCTGATGTTTCCATACATACCTGATTTCTAAACTTAATGAGAGTCATGTACTGGTTAGGGTTAGAATCTCTGATAATGCGGATGTGCTCGATGCCCTCGGCCAACGGAGAGAAGAACTGCAGGAGGTCATGACATATGAGGGACGCCGGGACTGCCAGGGCACAGATCATGTCACTGCGAACGATGCCTTCATCTAGAGACGTCATGTGACTGATGACAAATAATAATAATAATAATAATAATAATATTTAATTTTTATATAGCGCTTAAAGGCCCACTGCACTACTGGTAGCTACTTGCGCCCTCTATATAACAAACAATGCCTAATCGGTGACCATTGGTCCCCAATGATCCTCTTTTTCTTATGTTAACTGAGAGCTAAGTTGATGAGATAACCACCTGTCCAGTGACCTTGCAGAGCGGTCTAATCCCTCCTGCAAACTACGGCAGATAAGCTTTAATACAAAGGTCTATAAGCGATTTACAAATATACTATTACCCCGGTCAGAAAAAAAAGAAACACATGAAAAGGTCAGATGACAGGACTCTACATTAGTTTTCTGTTCATCAGCAATTCAGATTATAACTTTTAGGGTGTCGGTGCATAGGTCCCCTGATAAAGTTCTTTCCTAAGTTTGGGATCCAGACTCCAGAGTTAAATTTTGGGAGTCCATGTGCAACAAGCATCTGTTGGTGTTGAGCCAAGGTTTGAAAATTTGAACATATTGGCCCGAATTCACAAAGCAAGGTTTGAGCTCAAACCTCCTTTTGTTTCGCCAAACCTCCTTTTGTTCTTTAAAAACCAAGGTTTGTCGACAAACCTCCTTTGTGAATTTGGGCCAATCAGTCAATAGAACGGTTTACTAGCATCTTCAAATTTATGGATGTTTCTTTCCTGGGGACCTAGTGACGAGTTATTCCACTGACCTGCTATCATTGAATGGACTACAATACTCGGAATCCAATCTGCATATATTACTTGTTGCTATGTCTGGCAAGCTTTAAGGTTGTCAAGAACAATCTTTGCATACAATTTGAATATGTTAGTAAACTGGTCTATTGAAAGTGGGGTGAACAAAAAATGGTTATAAATTATGATAGGAAACATCCACTGCACAAACCAATAAAAGGGCTAAATTTCACTGACCACAAAACAAACTTACTTTTCTTTGAAGAGATGTACAATCCCCTTTGTAATATCCACCACAGGATTTCCAGAAAAGAACGGTATCCTTCTCCTGAAGGTCAGTGGACTTTTGCTTGATCTGTCGCCCTCACTGGCCTCGGACGACACAGTTGGAGGACTAACACTCGATGATGCACGACGACTCGACTGTTCGACTGGAGATGCAACTCCATGGCGACTCTTACTTGACGCATTATGCTTTTTGTCCATTTTATCACCTTTGCGTCCCTTACCCTGTGACCTTTCACCTTTGTCCTTGTCTGTGCTTACAGAGTCTTCATCAGTGAAGTCAGGGGATGTGATTTCACTACCAGTGTCACTACATAGATCCTTAGCATTGTCATCCAAAGGCTTGAAAGCAATAGCTTGATTTGCCTGCACTTCGTTTTGTTCATCTTTGCTTGAATGCGGTTTGTCTTTTGCTTTTCCACCGGTGAGGGCCTTGGCATAGCTCTGTTTGGGTCCTTCCTTCGATTGATCCATGCATTCATCCTCAAATCTCTCTGAAAAATATGAAATCCATGATAAATTAGTCCAAAAAGAGGTTAAATAGTTAAAGAAAAGAGTTTCCTTAGCACCCTTCCAAACAGAGTGAGATTTATTTATGAAGAACCATATATTCTATCAGTTGTGTTCTACTTCTATACATCCCTGCTATTCATTTGTGTTACCGGTAAGTATAAATACATGTCATGTAAATCAGACCTGTATCTACATGTAGTCCAAGCCTCTTTTATAATCTGAAGAGAGTACCAAGTATATAGAGGCACAATAACTTTAAATTAATTAACATGCCAAGTGAGTTGCCCTATAAAGCCAGAAAGCCTGCAGATTCTTTCCAATAATAGACTGAAAGCTTCAGTCTATGATATCGATGGTGGTTCTGCTTAGACTACATCTGGCCCCATTGACCACCTCTATACAGAGACTGAAGTACATCGTACAGGTTAATAAGGGAAGGTTACATGTGTTTGCAAATCTCATCACGCGCAGGGGATTAGAGGAAACGGACAGATTGGCTGAAGAAAGTCCTTACATTTTTATGTTTAACATTGATATTCGATTTGTTATTCATCACTTTATTATGAATCAAACTGGATAAAGAAAAACCAAAGGCAAACTATATACGCCGGATTTCGGTGAAAATTTGCTAGTTAACTTAATCCGGGAGGCAGCAACTAAGTCCGGGAACTTGCACCATGTAAATAGCATTGCACCATGCACCTTGCTCTCGTAAGCACACACACACTCATCAGTCTGCAAGAATCTTCAACTGTGAAGGAGGTAGACTTAACCCAAAGAAGAAGAAGAAGAATCCCTCCTTTGTGCATGTGGCAAGGGTTACCATCTGTTTATGGGGAAGGTTGACAAAAGTCAGTTTTATTAAGGAATCCCACAATCCAGATGGTTATTTTTGTCTATCTCAATAATACCTTCAACAGTGTAAGTTTCAATTTGAATCTCAGTCTCATCCCTCTTCCCGATGCATTTCTCCACTACAGCCTCGGTGCTCTCTGCCTTGGGGAGGATGGGGTGGCTTCGTCCATCTTCGTCTACTTTCTCCCATGTCACTGAAGGCTTGTCACTCAGGGCATCGTGACGTTTGGCCATCAGGGCAGGAGGAGGGGAAGAGGAGAGCAGCGGGGGACTCTCTGCCATCAAGTCTGCTCCTGCAATTAATAAATCAATATAAACAGATTAGATCTATATAAACATGCCAACACTCCTACAAACAATGCATTGATATACATACATGACAAGGTCTAAGTTCTAACATTAAATAAATGGTATTGATGCATGGTACGAGAATGATGAATTTGAGTTATATTAAACGCCTCTAGCCATCTATCTAGGCTCTAGAATCTACCTGTCGAACAATCTACATGAAGAGAAAGCCGATAGATCAGTAATAGATCTAGAACTTAGAAGATGTTCATTCTCTTCTTTTATTTGTTTTCCTTGCTTTCTGAATAAAAATATTTAAATGGTCCAACTTCCAAGAAAGGCAAGATCTTTATATTTCATTCTTAAAATAAATCTCTAAACTTAAAGAAATCTCTAATTTATCCACGTTTTATGGGCATTAAGTCTAAGACTAAGAGTGTGTAATGTGACAAATTTTCAGTCACTGTGTCAGATTGTTTGACTTTCTATGACTTTTGACTTAGACCTAGGTCTACCTAGAGTAGGCTAGACCTATGTTGATTGTTGTTTAAAAAAGATTATTTTAAAAATGGATGCATGCAGATGCTACAAATTAAAAAAAAATATCTTATGAATTCTAACTTGAGTGAAAATTGTTGGAAATTATGTTTATTTAAGATTACTAGATCTTGATTTCTTCATTTAGACTATACTAGCTCTCTACTAGCTAACTTTACCTCTTGAATATGACAACGATTTTGGAATAGGCGAGTTGTCGTTAACAGAAATTCTGATGACACACAAAGAAACAGACATCATCAAGATACGAAACTGCTGAAGAATGACGCGATGCCCCTGATTTCTACTATGATAACTCCCTCAATACGCTGATATGAAAATGAAGTCCATACGACGAGGAATTATAGGTGAAATCTGGTAGTTGTAGGAAACAAAAAAAAGATAAATTCAGATCAAGACGACGATCGTCGCGACGTGACGGCTTGTTCTAGAATCTTGTTGCACGATTGTTTTCATTCATTGCAACATGATGAACAACAAAAGTGTACGGTAATACTTCCGGGTTATGCGTGAAAAGCTCATCATCATCCGGGCGGTTCTAAAACTCTAACTTTTGAAGCACAAAACAATGGCTCGATGCTACCGCTATTTCTCATCAGATAACTATTTTTTTACCAATTTTAGAATTATGAATAAACCATAATAGTTTTTCTTATCTCTAACATGTCTAATTTTCAGGCTTCGTTCAACAAAGTCCAATAGATTACTGTATCAACAAACAATAGCAGACCACAGCACAGAGCAGTGACATGTACTGGACGCGCGCGTCATATATCGGGGATATGATTCGTGATTGTCCCATTTACAGAGATTTTGGTCCAGCTGTGATGAAAAGCAGGGAAGTTATCTTTAATATACTGACATTACCTGGAGTTTCACTTATTCACCATGGCAGAAACATCATCAAATTTGTGCCTAGAACACCTTCTGTCACCAACTTCTATTTCAAATCTCGTAGAGTCATGGCTGCAAGAAGATATTCCCAGTTTAGATTACGGAGGAATTGTAGTAGGAGAAAAGGACGAGACAGCGGTACTCCTGTGCAAGTCCCCCGGAGTTCTGGCTGGGGTGCCGTTCTTCAACGCGGTGTTTAAGGCAGTAGACTGCGAGGTGCATTGGCACACCACAGAAGGAGCATTTTTAGAGCCCATCTTTCAAGCGGCTACCGTGAAAGGAAAAGCTAGGAATATTCTCATGGGCGAAAGAACCGCTTTGAATTGTATCGCTAGAGCCAGTGGAGTAGCAACATTAGCAAGAAATCTGAGAAATATGGCTGATAAGTCGAATTGGAAAGGTCGAGTTGCTGGAACTCGCAAGACAACTCCTGGATTTCGGATGGTCGAGAAGTATGCCTTGTTGGTGGGCGGGGCCGACACCCATAGATACGACTTGTCATCCATGATAATGCTCAAGGATAATCATATATGGTCAGCTGGAAGTATATCACAGGTAAAAGAGCACCATTACTACTATATGATAATGTAGATATGTAGTTGATAATCATTAAATTTAAATCTACCAATGAGATATATATATATGTTGTCCATAGTGATACAGGATAGGGGTCTATCTCAAGATGTGTTTTTTTCCCCACAATTATATTTGGTTTCCTCAACCATCTTAAGATGTCATTTAAATCAATTGACAATTGTGCAGATCCCATTTCCTTTTTTCATTTGTCAAATCATGTTTACAATTTTATATTTGTATTGTTGTAATTTCATTCATGTTGTAGAGACCGCACCTAATTATGACAATAATTTGTTATGATTATTTTGCTCTTATCAAGTGCAGTGCTCAATAACTGCATTTGTACAATGACCACTCCTTGAAAATAGAAATTGCAAAAACAACTTTTCCATTGAAGGTACTAATTTTTTCCTGTATATTTGGACAAATCAGTCTAAAAGATGATGGGAAGGAATACATGCAGATGTTAAAATGGCATTTGATTTTGAGTTCCTTAAAATCTTTCCTATTGTTTTGATGATTAAGGTTTTTTTTTCTTCTGCAGTATGAATAAAATTCACATTTTCTTTTTGAAAACATTATTTTGCCCTCACTTGAAATATTGATCTTTTCTTCTTTTATTTTTGAATTTTTGTCATTACAAATATAAAATGAAGTAATGAGCACAGTACCTGCATTCACAACTGAAGGTTTTGAAATTTGAATAGTATTGTGAAATGATGCATGATTTATTGAAAAAATAGAACAGATTTATACTTTGTGTGTTCATTATAAGTTTTGGTTGGTAATTAAATTTTGTGGTGCGCCTAGAAACAACAGTATTAAACGCCTAATAAATGTTGTGTATTATTATTATTATTGATGTCTGCACTCTGCAGTCTGCACATTTATAGTGTTATTAAAAGGTCACATTAATTATGATGAAATTATTCTCATCTGACAGGCGGTTAAAAATGCAAGGAAAGCTGGAGGATTCTCCATCAAGATTGAGGTGGAATGTCGGAGTCTGGAGGAGGCCAGAGAGGGAGCCACAGCAGGAGCTGAGATCGTCATGCTGGATAACTTCACACCAGAGGTATTAAAAGAACATTCCATGGGGGGATGATGGATGAGAGAAAGAGAAGGATGACAAAGAGAGAGGGAAAGAGAGAGAGAGGGGAAAAGGGAGGAGGGGGGCACAGCAGGAGCTGAGATCGTCATGCTAGATAACTTCACACCCGAGGTAAAGAAGATGAGGGGATGATGGATGAGAGAAAGAGAAGGATGATAAAGAGAGAGGGAAAGAGAGAGAGAGGGGGAAAGGGAGGAGGGGGGCACAGCAGGAGCCGAGATCGTCATGCTGGATAACTTCACACCAGAGGTAAAGAAGATGAGGGGATGATGGATGAGTGAAAGAGAAGGATGATAAAGAGAGAGGGAAATAGAGAGAGAGGGGGAAAGGGAGGAGGGGGGGGGGCACAGCAGGAGCTGAGATCGTCATGCTGGATAACTTCACACCAGAGTTAAAGAACATCCCATGAGGGGATGATGGATGAGTCGGATTGAGAGAAAGAGAAGGATGACAGGAGAGTGGGAGAATGCAAGGATAGTAAGGACAAAGGGAGAGAAAGAGGGGGAGAAAGGGAGGGAGGGAGGGGGATAGAGAAAGAGAGAGAGATCGTCATGCTGGATAACTTCACACCAGAGGTAAAGAACATCCCATGAGGGGATGATGTATGACTCGGATTGAGAGAAAGAGAAGGATAACAGGAGAGTGGGAGAATGCAAGGATAGTAAGGACAAAGTGAGAGAAAGAGGGGGAGAAAGGGAGGGAGGGAGGGGGTAGAGAAAGAGAGAGAGAGATCATCATGCTGGATAACTTCACACCAGAGGTAAAGAACATCCCATGAGGGGATGATGTATGAGTCAGATTGAGAGAAAGAGAAGGATAACAGGAGAGTGGGAGAATGCAAGGATAGTACAGGATAACAGGAGATAGGTGGGGAGGGGGAGAAAGGAAGGGAGGGAGGGAAATAGAGAGAAGGGGAGGGAGGGAGGGAGAAAGAGATGGATAGAGGGACGAATGGATGGAGAGAGGGAGGAGTGAAAGAGAGAGAGGGGAATAGAGTGATAGAGATACAGAGAGAGAGAAAGGGGGAGATTAAGGTATGATATAGAACTATAAATCTACTTGTACCTTGAGGGATTTCTCTAAACTTAAAATGAAATGTGTAAAATGATGCCTCATTTAAGAGACAACATGTAGCAAATCATGAGTCATACTAAAATACTGAAATTCATATTTGACAACAAAAGAATGGAAAATTTATTTTCAAATTGTATCTGTTTTAGGAACCGGTAGACATTTTACTAACCTGCAAAACTAATTCCCTTTTCAACAGGCAGCAGCATCTGCAGCCAAGCAACTTAAGACAGAATATCCCCATCTCTTGCTGGAAGCGAGTGGTGGAATAACGGAGGAAACCCTTCCTTCATTCTGTATACCGGACATTGATGTGATTTCAACGAGCAGACTCACACAGGGGTACCCAGTCGTAGACTTCTCCCTGAAGATCAGAAAGGAAGGCCACGATCCAAGAAATCCATTGGTGCAAAGTTAATTCAAGTTAGGAGATGGATATATTGCATGTATGTCTTTTTATTTTGGACTCTTTGGGATTTTCCATACAGGGGAGTATGGTAATTACTTTTCCAGGATATCCAAGACTCATTTTTAAGGTTTCCAGTACCCTGTTGCATATAAATTAACATTGATGTTCATTTTGCCACTAATTGTAACTTGATTAGCTGTCGAGTCACTTGAGTGATGTTGCGATGGTAGTTAATATTGATGGCAAAGTTAACATTAATGGTAAGTTTTATCCATCTACACTGTAGGGCTTGAGCTTGATTGTGAAAAGATTTGTTCCAGTTTATTTATTTTTGATATCTGCTAAAATTCTTTTAAATCATTTTGAGGGTTGTGAAAGGTAAAATAATTTGTCTTTCTGTCAGAGAGTTTAATGCATTTAATGCAATTTATATTTGTTTTATTTAATGCACATTTCAATTGATTTTTAGTTTAATGTAAGGCAAATTTCAATTGATTGTTGTTTCAGTTGAAGGTAACTTTAAAATGTTGTATAAATAATAAATGAAGATAGAGCACAACATCTCCTTACAAATTTGCACTGGAATGCCTGTAGGTCTGTTTTAAAAACAAAAATTAATATTTAAAGGGTAATCTATCACCCATAAACGTTTTCTTGTCAATGCTGATTTGTTATTTACATGTATGTCAAATTGACATCATGTTTCACAGATGGGATTCTATGTATATTTCGGGAATTTTTTAAGGAGAAATATATTTGTTCACTCGTACAGTTGGCTGATCCTATATTTTCATTCATACATGTAGCTTGCAAAGCTTATTAAAAAAAAGATATGTTGGTGAGATATGGAAAAATGAGACCATCAGAAAACACAATTTGTCCACATGTTTCCAAGATTTGTATCGGTCTCATGTAATTTTCTTAATCAACCCTTAAGGTATGATATGTGTTTGTGGAATATGAATGAAACTTCACAGAAGAAACTACTTGTAAACTGAAATTGATATGATTGCTGTAGTGAATTTAAATTCCACATTCCAATTTTGTATGTACTGCATTATTGACTAGAAACGTGAAGGTACTATTAAAAAGCAAGTAGTATATTTATTTTTAAAAGATTAAATGTTTTCAAAAAACAGTACTTGTGAATAACAAACTGACGTAACTTAAGCAAGCAGACATACAGGACTGAAAAGAAACTCTGATAAGAGGCATGATGAGTTTTGATTTTCAACGTTTTAATTCATGATAATCATCGGGAATTACAGTTTAATGTACATGTCCTGTTTTAACGACATTGTACACCAGTTAATTTGTGAGATGTCACCATTGATGTAATGTCTTCTACTCTATATTATGGGTCCAGCTTGCTAGTGTGAAATAATGTTATTATTCACTGTTTTGATAAAGCTTTAGGTTTGACATTAAGGAACTAATTATGCAAGCAATATATCCACCATTTTTATCTACAGTACCGGTACTCACGCAATAGATATACAGATGTGCATGTGTATCTTTGCACACAGTCACTTGCATTATTGATGCCCTTGTCAGTTATGCTTGATTGGATTCTGGCAAAACAGAACTGCTCTTTCATTCAATATTTGTGTTAGACACTCTTTTGTTATCTAGTTATTTTTTGTGAATGGCTAGGTTAATTGTCATGAATTTTATTTGATGTACAGGGTATGTGCCAGTCAGTTCAAAAACGTTATGTTTAAAACAAGATACACATGCATGTACCATCAAACCTGCTTTAATGATTACCTGTATAGAAAGACCACCTTTCTATAGAGTCCGTATTCTTTGTTCCCATTGAAAATGATTTCTCATTGAAACATGCACATATATGGCACATGTATAAATATAACTATTAATAAGCAGTATAAACATAAATTTTTATCAATATAATTCATTATATATCCACAAATTATTATATTAATTTATTACATCAACAAATCATTTATCAACAAATATCCTTCATGGTATGCTTCATTTTCATGTTTGGAGCGATGCAGAAGGATCATATATTTAAACACAGAGTTATCGCCCTTTTGGCTCTGAACAGACTTTTTTTTAAATAATAAAAAGATGATAATTTTTCATTAGAAATGCAACTTCTGCTGACATGGTAGGGCTATTGATATATGAATATATATTAAAATTGTTTTAGTTTTTGTACATGTTAACAATATGGATGAATTTGAGAGGGTTGGGAAATAGTTCTATTTTGGTTGGTTGACTAAATGCTGATAATTAATTAAGTGCATCATGATGATGGATTGATGGTTACCTGACTACCCAAGTCATCTGTAATTTATTTTCCTTAATTTGTGTTTCTAATTTACAGATCTCATCGGAATTTCATTCTCTATAGGTGTTGATACCAGGATTTTTAGGGATAATAAGATGGTACTCGTGTCTAATACTTTTCTGTTTTATTAAATTCATACTGAATTGTTACATGAGTTTATAAATAGTTAAGTTTAGAATTAATGTATCATATCAAAGACAACAAGGTTCTTTTCTCTTTTTTTGTGTTCTGTTTATCGTTTTTATTTTGTATCGTTTTCCTTTTTGTGGTAATTGGTATATGTATATTTACTTTATGTTGTGAATATCATGAATTACATTCAATTTTGCTGCTATTACATATATTCATGTGCTCATTGTAATTTTGATTTTAGGTGCAAAAGGGTTGTTTAAAGATACAGTACAGCCATCTGACACTGTGACAGCGCCGTGAAAGTGGCTAAATTATTGATTTGATGATTTCAAAAAATATATATAAAAATGTCTCTAAATGAATTTATTTTTTTTGTTAGTTGTTTGGTGAATTTTAGTGGTGTCTTTTTTCTGTTTTTTTTAAATTCTGGTAAAGACCAGTTTTGGAAACGCCCCAATTTCAAAAAATGAAATGGAAGCTCTCATTACCAATCATGTGAAAGAATATGTTTTGACTAATACATGATGATAACAAATTTGCCGGGAAACCGCCTACTAATTCATATATGTGGTAAATTTATTTCTCTCATGGTCTGGTGAGAGAGATAGGGTAGTCCCATATACATCTTTCTGTGTATAGTGCTTGTAACTTTACGAAGAATGGGCCAAATTTCTCATCATTTTGATGATTCCAGAACCTTGCAGATGCTAGATGCTAGATGATCGACCTTTTCTGATCGATCCCACAACGTTTCTTTCACAATGCAATCGCATGATCATTACTGGTCTTTACCTTTAAGAAAAATATGAAATTTTAATACATATTTTTCATGAATTTACTAGGACATCAAATGGGGGGAGGTGTCCTTTCACCTTAATTCAATTCCTTTTTCCCCTCTCCATTCCATTTCTCTCCTTTTATTTTTTTTTGGGGGGTGAAGACATCCCCCTTCACCCCCACACCCCTCATAGCTACTCCACTACAAAATGGTACAAGCTTACATATAATTGTCAAAGCGTTATTGGTCAACAAAATTGGCATGCTCACAAATGGGATGTGCACCTGATATTCATAGCCTAGCTGCATTTGACAGATTGGTGACAAGACCAGTGGCCTATATAGGGCTTTTCTTGGCAGAACCAGTAATTGCATTATCAATCACATCACAAGGCCATTTACAATTGCAAGCAACAGATTCTATCCATCGTCTTGTTTTTTGTTCCTTCCATCCTTCCTCCCATTTTCATAGTTCTGCACACGCATGACAAGTGTGAAGTGATCAATCAAATGCCAGATCATTGTCCTATTCTCTCTCTCTCTCTCTCTCTTTCCGTTTGTTTGTCTGTCCCTCTCTCTCACATTACCCCTCCCTCTCTCCATCCCACCTGTCCTCCCTCCATGTCTGTCTGTCTCTTTCTGTCTCTCTCTCTCTCTCTCTCTCTCTCTCTCTCTCTCTCTCTCTCTCTCTCTCTCTCTCTCTCTCTCTCTCTCTCTCTCTCTCTCTCTCTCTCTCTCTCTCTCTCTCTCTCTCTCTCTCTCTCTCTCCTCTCTCTCTCTCTCTCTCTCTCTCTCTCTCTCTCTCTCTCTCTCTCTCTCTCTCTCTCTCTCTCATATATATATATTCCCTCTCTTCCTCTTGCTCTCTCCCTTTCCCTTGCTTGAAGATCTAAACAAGACAATTTTCCAGTCACAAATGAAGGCATTACTCACAAATTGCAGGATCAAATAAAGTCATACAGAAATTATAATTAAACATATCAGAAGCAAAAATACAAAATATATATAGATACTGCAAAATGTTGCATAAATGTTATGCATCTACTAAAAGCAAAGAATATTGCACCTTTTCATGAAAAGTTGGACAAACATTACACAAAACAGAAAATATGGTCCACATAAATACCAAATATCTTACAAACATCAGACACAATAGCTGTGGGTTCACGGGAATAAGTTATGATTTTTTTTTCTTCTACAGCACATAAAAAATGGAGCCTAGGGGTTTACAGTTAGTTAATTAAGATCCTATCTATACAGATTTTGTGTCTTGATCATCAGTTATATATTAAGGTTAACATACATAGGTTTAGTTCTGAAGTACATGTTAATATAACTTTTACATAATTGCTGAGCAAAATTGTTGCATTTTGATACATTTACTCTCTGTGACCCTTGAAACATGGCAAAGTTTGCAGGAGATCTGCCTGACTTTGCAGCAAATCATGTTGCAAACTTCCTCATATAGAAAATCAGCAAAATGACACAGAGGGTTTACAAAGTAAGCACAAACATTAACAAATTTGTACATAATAATAACTACCTGTATTAAAGAGGGGTTGCACAGTGATACTTATACTATTTTTTGTTGTGTTGAAGTACAGTTGACATATTTTTTTAATGATTTTTTCTTTCTCAGTAATGAAATGGATTCATTCCATAAAAGGGATTTGTAACTCAGCCAGAACTTATGAAACGGCTTCATTTATTACAACTCACATAAAAATCCAGTGATGTTAATTAAGCAAACTGTCTTCCTACCTACACTATACAGGTAAAATTATTATTGGGTGCTGGTAGATAATAACTAATATATTTACCTTTTTTTCTGTCAGCCATGAAATATTTTATAACACAAATTACCATGAAAATATTATAGATGATGTATAATACACTCATTAAACCTTAGCTCTCTAAAATAAAGGGAAAATAAGATAGATTTCAAATGAACAAGTTTTGTATGATACATTAACAAGCTACAGGAATGTTTTTTGTGTCCTTGATACATGTTTCAGCTTGTGGGGACACAAAGTTTTTGTGTCAGTTGTAAACTGATTTTTTTTTTTTTTTTTTAAATAATTTTTACTGGTTTTATTTCTGGACATAGATAGATTGTAATCTGCCATGCTTATAGGTTTGAACAAGATTATTACCATGGTCATGGTTGAACTAAAACATCAACCTACCCCCCTGTCCTTTTCCCTCTGCCTAAAAGCATAGATTTTCAATCTTAAAGGTAAAGACCAGTATTGGAAACGCCCCAATTTCAAAAAATGAAATGGAAGCTCTTATTACCAATCATGTGAAAGAATATGTTTTGAATATTACATGACAATAACAATTTTGACGGGAAACCGCCTACTAATTGATATATTTGGTAAATTAGTATATCTATATACTGTTGAGAGATACAAATGCACGTGTCGCGCACGTGTGTGTAGTCCCATATACATCTTTCTGTGTACAGTGCTTCTAACTTTATGAAGACTTGGCCAAATTTCTTATAATTTTGATGATTCCAGAACCTTGCAGTACATCTATGCTAGATGATCAACCTTTTCTGATCGATTTCACAACGTTTCTTTCACTATGCAATTGCATGACCATAACTGGTCTTTAGCTTTAACATGTACTATTAGTTCATTCATTCATGTGCCACTTATTACAATATCAATTTTAACAGGTCACAGAAATTTACTGACTTAGAAATTTACCATTGTTTAGATATGGGAAATATTTTTACATTTAGATCAGTTAATATCTAGGGTAAAGACTACACCTTCCGTCCATGTTTTCCCAGCATCATTGAAACTGAACCAATCATTCCTTAGTGTAAAATATAAAGAGAAAAAAAAAGTTGACTATTGCTAAAATATATATCTGTAAAGCGCATTGAGAGGGCCTGCGGTCCTGAAATGCGCTATATAAGGACGAACTATTATTATTATTATTATTAAAAACAAGATCTTAAAGAAACACCTTTAATCTGCCAAGTGCTAATCAAATACTAATGAATTGTTTTTGGTAGAAAAACTTGATATCTTCAATGCAGAAACACTAATAAAAGAATTGTCTCATTTCAAAACATTAATAAAAGATAGGCTACAAGAATTTCAAGAGCTGGCAATAAATGGGATTTGCAGACTGGTGTCTATTTTGATAGATAAGTTTCCAAGAATATTTTACATTTCAATAATTAAGTAGATCATAGATTTTGTTTTCTGTGCTCCGTATATATTTACTAGGGAGGGGGGCAGGGTCCTTCACATAATTTAATCGTATTATGCAGTCCAATTTCCATGAATTAATCACCAAGAAAGGGAGTAAAGTGATAGAACATGAGAGGAGAGTCCTCGATGCAGCTTAGGAGAATGCCAATATATATCGGCAGAAAGATACAAATTGTACTGAGTTTGAGGTCTGTTTCAGTACAATTCTACCATGAGCTCCAAGTTTGATTTACTCCAATAAGTTTTCTTTCTTTTCTTTTGCAGTTTCTTCCTTAAAGATTTATATGCATTTGGTTAAATAGTGTCAAAAATTAGCTTTCTTGTATTTACAAGGCAATATATAAATATGTACTGTAAAACAGGGTGAATAGGAACATCAGGGTTAAGTGGGAATACAAATTGAAAAACTGTTACGATTAAAAAATGATGCAGACCAGTTTCAAAACTCTTATCAATGATAAATAAAATAAGAATGGTCTGCTTCATAACTAGAAAATATTGTGTCAATTTTGTTACCCCTGTTGCATGTTCCTATTCGCCTCGTTTTAAGGTAGGTATCAAATATTTTTACATTTTACAAATTCCCTACTTACATATCAATTCCACAAACATGACTTTGATTATCGCATAAAATCCCATCCGACTAAATCTATATATTTTTCACCTGACAGGGACATAGGAATGGGTTATCAAATATGCTTAACTTTAATCTCAGTGTGAATGGAAAAATGATCAAATTGCACATTTGTATCTTCTTTAACTTCAATGCTTTTTTTTTTTGTCCTTCTTTTGGGGAATATAAGAGATAAAATATTGTTCACTTGGCTCAAAGTAGCCCTATGACTGCCTTCTTTTTGATGACGAAAGTGTACCTTGCCTATATGACGATAATGAATTATTTTATTTGTATCCGGTACACAACATATTCCGATGAAAGATAACAATAGGTTGGAATTGCAAATGTGCAAGGAACAAGTGACTGGCGAATCATTAACACCTTTGAGTTCTGCCAGCAAGATCAGTTCAACCGATTGGGTATCATTTTATTTTGCATACCACAAAATTTACATATGCCCTAGACCATGTTATCTCAGGATTGGTGTTCAATACACGTAAGTGTACTTTTATTACAAATGAGCTTTATAAAATGTTGAATATGGTTTCTTTTTCATTGTTCATGTTGATACAAACAGGCCTGGATACAAATGCCTACGGGAAGAGGAAAAGGAGGTCATACAGTAGAAGGGAATGAGGGAAAGAGGGTAGGTCAGGAATATAATCTTAAATGCTAGTCTTGTGGTATTTCACAGAAATTAAGGATCCTAGTCAAAACAATTCTCTGAATTCACACTTCCTCTATCTAACGATACTAAGCCGGTTTGTGTATGATATATCGACAAGAACAGAACAATACCATCAAAGTATAGCGTTTCAACACATGGAATACATCTCAAGATAAGTTATGACTAGAGGCAACATCTCAAATCATATCAGTTGAAAGCAAGATCCAAAGAAGCACTTTGGTACAAGAAAAAGCAGAAACAGTTTAAACAGAAAAACAGAAAAGAGAGCTTAATCTGTCATGATGGATTGGGTCCACATGATCGTCAATAGCTTAGTCTATCTGAGATAAGAAATCACACCATGGAGGTGTTTCACAAAGATTTTAAGTCAAACTTAACTCTAAGTTCGACTTCAAAATTATGGAGAGCCATTTGCAGCCTTAAAATAACATATATTCAAATGCGAAAATTTAAGTATTTTAGATTTTTTATAAATTTCACATCAAGAACATGAAATCTCCTTGATAATAGAAAATAAGAATGATTTGAATCAACATTTTATGCCTTTTAAAATAACTTTTACAAAATATTTTCATAGATGCCAATGGCTTTCCATAATTGTTAAATCCAACTTAGAGATAAGTTGAACTAAGAATCTTTGTGAAACACCTCCCTGATCGTCAATAGCCTAGTCCATCTGAGATGCTAAATCACACCAGTTATATCTGTTTGATGTCATTTCTCCGTCATTGAAAGCTGGAGTATCATCTGCAGCTCCTCATCCTCCTCCTGCCTCCTCTTGTCAGCCTCCAGCCTCTCCCTCTCAGACAGCTCCAGCGCAAGCCTCAACTCGTCATCCGTCCTGCTGGAGAACTCGCAACCAACTGGAGCGGGACGGGCGGGTAGCGGCGAGGTAGTGATGGAGGGCTTGGTAGGGGTGGGGCTGGCCCCCGGGGGAGGTAGAGTGGCCCCGGTGTGATTTGATGAGGCGTGGTGGGAAGGCGATGATGATGTTTGGTCCCCTGATGCGTTGTTGCTCTCGTCCGTCTGGGAGAGAAGGAGGCTTTCTTGAATGGCCCTGTGGTGGTGAAGGTGTGAACGAAATGTGAGCAAAAGATGAAGCATCGAGGGGTCAGTTTCACAAAGACGCAACTCCATTTTGGCCATTTTTAGAAAAAGTGGTTTATGTGTCACTGAGCGCTTGGGCCTTAAGGAGTTAAGTCTATGTTTCACTAGCCATTGACTTCAATGGGGGTGTTGGGCAGAGTTAAGTCTTTGTGATTCCTGGAAAGCCTACATTTTCTGAACATTTTGATATCAAATACTCATTTTAGCAAAATATGGAGTTACGTCTTCGTGTCACTGAACCCTCTGCATCTTTCTATCAAAGATTGAACATGTGTGCTAACTATTCTATTAATTATGCTGCATAGTGCCGTCTTATCTTGTTTGGGCAACAAGAAATATCAAGGGAAATAAGAAAAGCATATTGTAATGAAATAATTGGTGAATAGTAGGAAGATCATTGGTCAATAAATAGTTTTAGATATGAAGTAGAAAATGTAAAATTCTTTCTCTCTGTCAAATATAGCTCAAATCAACTGGCAAGTTTCTGCATATATGGGCAAGTTCTTCAAAGAATTGAGTAATTAATGTTGGTGGACCAAAGCTAGATTGTCAAGCTAAATGTAGGTCTCCAAGGGCAAAATTAAATGTAAAAGATGCACATTATACATACACCATCACACGGTAAAGCTAATATAATTTACCTTTCTAAGAGTTTGTCTTCAATAGATTGAAGGTTTTCTGTTTCACCAAGAGCATCAATAAAACCAACCTGCAAGGAAAGATAAAAATAAAATCATTGGAGTACAACATTATCATCATAATAATAATAGTATATGAGATTTATAAGCGCCGAATCCACTTGAAATCAAATGGCCCAAGAGGCACATGTGAAACAAAACAAAAAAGAAGAGATATCACATGAATACATTTGCATTATATAAACAAAGGAACAGAAGTAAGATAGAACATACATAAATGACAGAACTGATCATCATCAATGGTTATTTCTTCAAAGGTGGATTTAGTGACCCGATCATCTCTTCAACTCTCTCTCTCTCTCTAAGTGCCATATTGTTTGAATTTGGCGATCATGCTGTTCTAAAACCCTCGGCTCCTAGCCTTCTGTATTAGAACAACTCCCAGTTCTTTCACTCCTCTCTCTTCCAACAATTTCTGCAGACTGTCCATCCAAAGTATCCTCCTTCTTCCCACAATTTTCCCTGTCAAAGCAAGATTCTCTAGGCCTTCTTTACGTGTAATGTGACCCATGAACTTCAACTGCCTAATTCAACTACAGGTACAATATTCATACAAAATTCTAAATAAAAAAGATCTTCTCTTTCTCTCTATGTGTATTAAATACTTTTAAAGATAGAATTAACAGGCAAATTGTATTCACCACTGACCACACTACAAAGCTCTATCAACTTCTTGTAAATTTGAGGGGTCTTAAAAATATTCCTGAGTCAAGCACCCTTCAATACAGGCAGTTACAGTTATACAATACAATCAAACCTGCTTTAGTGACCACCTGTCTACAAAGACCACATTTTTTGTTTCCCTTGAAAATGGTTGCTCATTGAAAGATGTACTAAAGGAACCTGTCTACAAAGACAAATTTTTGTGTTTCCCTTGGGCGGTCACTGTAGATAGGTTTGACTGTATTAGGAAAATGAATTTAAAAATCAGATTGCTATAGTTAGACTGACCTCATCTTGGTTGTTGGTCTGTTGTTCTAGTAGACTCTGCTGTATAGCAAGCTGTAGAAGCTCGTCTTCACCATACCTCACCTGACTCTCTCCAGATCTATACTTGGAATAATCTAAAGAGACAAATAGAATGACAACAATATAAGAAAGTATGCAGAAAATCTTTTAAAGTGGGAAACCTAGCCAGTTTTTTTCTTTTTAACATGTACACAAAATAATACCAGTACATCTGACATGTGGGCACCATTTTATGAAAGAGTTGCAATTGATTACAAATAATTTGCATTTTGTATCAATTGCATCTCTTCGGTACAGAGTTGAGATAGTTATCAGTTGAAAAATCATCTGTAATTAATCATTAAATGATACATCATTCCTCTCTTTTTCTCATATCCAGTTTAATTTGAAAATGATTCAAACCCAACTGAAAGGCTAATGAATCAATGTTGATCTGTACCAACAAAAGTTAGATTCAAATAATTTGATCTGTGAAATGAGTATAATCTGGCCTCTATTAAAGGGCAAGTCCAGCCCATTTGCAAGTTGATCGCTCTTTTGCATATAGCCTTTGTGATACATATCACTGTTCATGGAATCGTGCCAAACCATACCTTTCTTATTTCTCGTCAGATTTTGATGTTACTTTCACTGTTTTGTTTGTTTAATTTTTCTTGATTTATTCAATTCAACTTGCAAATTGGTCGGACATGCCCTTTATGCACAGATATCACTCCTTACCATTCATTTATATTTAAAATAGGTTTTACCTTGTAGCAGCAGTTCTTTAAAGTGGGACTGCACTATTTGTAGCTACTTGCGCCCTCTATATATTAAACAATGCCTAAGCGGTACCCGTTGGTTCCCCATGATCCCTTTTTTCTTATTTTAAGTGAGAGCTGATGTGATGAGATAACCACCTGCCAGTGACCACGTAGGGAGGTCTAATCCCTCCATGCCAAACTAGTGCAGACAGGCTTTAATATATGTGAAGTGTTTTTTTTTTATCTATGCCCTGACTTTACCTGCAGGTATATCAAAGACATGTGGGTCCACGACACAGATGGTGGCTGGAGGAAGCGGCTTTGAAGAAGCTCCTTCATCATCTAAGAAATCCCCACTCACTGCTGGTGGGGGCTCCTCAGACAAAATCTCGATGACCTCATTGGATACGCCCGTCACGGGTTCCCTCTTGGCATACAGGTTACCGAAGGTCACGCTTGCATTGATTACATGGAAAAGAGGGATCTCTGTTGGAACAATGGAAAAGACATTTTTGTTATGATATAAATTAAGTTTTGCAACCATAGTAGCTGTATTTTTTTAATATGAAATGGGGCAGAAAAAGTTCATCCATAAATTAATTAACATACATTGCATTTGTTTTGCTGAAAACAGGCTATTGCATTCTCCACATTTAGAACAAAACCAAGAGATAGTGTCCTTCCTTTTCAACGAAATAAAGAATCAACATTGAACTGGAACTGAATACATATAGCAATTGAGTACGCAAATAGTAAACCAAAACCCTTACCGATCTTGACAGGGAATCCAGCAGGCAGCTGCAGGGTGATGAAGTCCCTGAGCTTGGCGAAGTGGGCGTTGCTGATAGCCATCAGGTCTATGATGGGCAGCACCTGCTCCTGGAGGGAGAGGGGGTGGTTCTCAGACAGCCAGAGGGTGGCACGGAACTTCTGCACCTTGGTGGTGACCTCCCGGGGGCGGCCGATGTCTCGCCCCTCCAGGGGGATCATCTCGTTGAAGTACTCCTCGGGCTTGATGTCGGTGGGGTTGGTGAGGGTGCCGGATTGGGTCACGTCGAGCTGTGTAGGATGACGGAAGAGAGAAAGAAAGAGAGATGAAGAATTGTGACATTGTGCTTTTGGTTATCATTACCTGTAAATTGAAATGATGTTTATTGCAGAAGATCATGGCTATTCCTTACAAATGAAGATCTCTATTTTCAACAGTAAATTGAAGAATTTTTTTTTGTGAAAAGTCTACCTTCAACTGTTAATGTTACCAGTTTCGTCACATCTGTATTTATTTTCCTCTCATTTTTTTAATGTCCTGGTAAAAGTACTTTTTTCCAATCTCATTTTAATATAATATTCAGTCATAGTCTACCTACATTTATGTAATAAAATAGAATAACATTTCAAATTAAACCACGATCCGCACAGTTCCAACTCACGCTGGCCCTGTCCTTTCTCAATGCTTCTTACCAGCCCAGCGAGTTACATCACGCTGTACGCTTCTTGGTCGATAAACTGAACCTAAGTCACTCTGGCATAGACAAGGGGGCATCGTGTACCTGTATTTTTTGAGGTTTTATTTATTGATCTTCTAACGTTATCATTATGGTATGGTATGAATGACAAGACAAACACATACCCCTGCACCTCCTACTTCTTGTTCTTGCTTCTCTACGACACCTAGTAATGACTGGAGAGGGGATGCGAATGCAGGCCCATCAGCTGAAAGATATAACACAGTACACGAAATAGGATGATAAAATAATGATCACTACAATTACTTACACTTATGTATGGGTTTAAGTCATTTCCTTATATATTTTGAGTACAAACATTTAAAGGTCTGTACATTTTAGATTATAGGGCTAGCCGCACTTTAGGTTATTCATTTTAATTACAATTAATTATGAAGCCTGTTGTCTGTACATAATTAATTGCTCAATCTCATAAACAGCGCACTTAGAAAACATGACAAGGAACTTGTGTTAACAAAATGTTCTGATTTTTAATAAATATATCACTTCATGTTTGTTTTTATCATTTTATTACAGCCCATAAAAGTTTGTATCAATACTAACTGCACCACACCATGTAGTTTTTCTACATTGAATGACACTTTGATCTTCTTAGATAACCCACAAGTCAATAAAGTCACATTTAAACAAAATAATATGATTGTCATACCTTTGACTTTATCTTTGTCTTCTTTGGTGAGATGTTCTGTTCTGTTTTTTGTGACGAGTTGTACATTGTTTGCAGTGAATACTTTACATTCGTAGTCATTGATTGCCTCGACTTTGTCATGCCTCCAGCCCCAAATACCTGCCTTTGTTCTGAGACAAAGTAAATAGAGAATGATACTTGATTAACATGTGTTAATAATCCACAGTCTAAAGGAACTAGCGGTTCCTATATTACGCTTAAGGGAATGAAATGGGAGCATTCATAAATGAGCAAATTAAGTGTAGAAACGAATTGCCTACCAACAACAACAACAACAGCAAAACAATGTTTTTTATCCAATATTTTGAAAACCGTAATGATTTTGCGTGATCAATGTCATTCATTGACGGACATCTTCAGATCTTGAAACACAAAAGTAAACTTGGTTGAATATGAACGAATGAACTTAGTCATATCAGTGTCGATTCATTTATTTTCTCAACAATGAATGTACACTTACATTAAACTTTCAAAAATATCTAGCAATAAATTCCAATTTACAGGTATATCACATTTCATCTCAAGTTTTGATTGAATGATTCTAAAAATCTGTTGGAATATGAATATGTTTGTCTCAATCATTTTTCATTCATTCTACAACAGGAGGCACAAATGGCGCAGTGGTAGAGCAGTTGTCTCATAACCGGGAAGTCCCAGTTTCGAAGCCAAACGATGCGCTCGTGCCCTTTGGTAAGGCATTAATGCTCATTATCAAGTCCCTTGGAGAGGACTCAAAGCCGTATGTCCCCCTGTTGCTTACTTATAAGGGTATACATGCTTTCTTAGTAGTCAGGTAAAACAATCATCTTCAAATTCTGGAGGAAAATGGAGGAAATGAAACATGAATTTTTGTGAAGCACAAAATCACCTCACAAGCTGAGAGCTAGAAAGGCAATACCAGTAGCTCGTAAACCTGGCATGATCATAATGATAAGAAGATGGCCTACCTTGTGAATTCTATTTTCTCTGTATCTATATAGGTGTTGGAGACGGGCGAGGTTAGTCTTTGGGCTACGGCATTCTCTGAAGGCTGCATCCTGGAGATGTCATGGTGTGCTTGGAGCTCTAACGTCTCGGAGTAGACTACCTTGGCATCATGGTCTATCTCCATGAACTCAAACTGATTACGATCTGTAAACACAGACATGGATGATCAAAGAGATTTGAGAAATGTATCAAATAGCTTTAAATTCTGATTGTGCAGTCAACCAGAACTGCTCTGAATGTGTCTTCATACCTCCTACATTGACACCTTAGAATAATCTAGCTGACCACACAAAATATATTTTTGACAAAGATAAGTTAAAACAGAAGTCCAATATCATCTCTCTATTAGTGGTATAAGCAATAAGCCAAACAACTTCTCCTTCTGCACAAAGACTAACAGCACACCCTACCCTGCCACTGTTTGACCTTTTTTGACCCATTTTGACCCCTTCAGGAGGTATTGGGCAGAGGGAGCTTAAAGAGGTATACTTATATTTAATAGGAAATACAATCATTGCAAGATGTTGTGTAAGTTATACGAATTTCAAACATATATTAAAAAAATTGCAAGGATAAATTTATATTTCCTTAAAATGCAGATAGAGATTCTTGAACAGTGCCATCAAGATCCACATGTCACTCTTCATAAGTTTATACTTGTTTACATTTAAAGACTACAAATTATCTATTTTCAAAAAGAAAATGTAATTTGACAAAGATATGATGTACTAGTCATAGTGATAAACAAGTCAAACTTTCAATAGAAAAATCTTGGATTTGGTTATTTGACCACTTAAAACAAATAGATTTTGCTTTCAAATTGAAAAAGCACCCAATGCTTAAGAAATAACCATCACTCTAATGGACCATATAGGATTCTATCTAGTATTGCAGGATTGAGAAGATGAATAAAACAGAAATTATCAGACAATAAAGCATTGCAAGTTTATACATCCATGATAAAAAAGAAATTATCATATTATCTCTGGGATAACAACCACAAGAGCACGTTAACAGATTTCACACTAAAAAAAAAAAAAGAAATGAAAAGATAAATCTGTGGGATACTGAAACTGTCTCATCTGAAGGACAAATCCACTTTAAAATATAATCATGAAGAACATCTTAAAGGGGATACTTGAGTCAAAACCAAAAGGAATTATAGTCACACCCGAAGACAGCAGTTTCCTGTATGGAGAGGTACTCTGTCTTTCTGAGTTATTTTCTTTTTCATTTCATTACTCAAGTTGTATTTGTTGAATTTTTGTTTAATTAAAGAGAACCTCTCCACAAGATATAAAAATCATTGAACATTTCTGAACAAATATTCTGAGAAACAAAAGTAAAAGCTGTACAGATTACAAGACTATACGGAAACAGTGTGAATAAATGTCATTTTAATACTAATATTCAATACCGATATATAATACACAGTGAGGGTATAACAAGCACTCAATGGACTCATGATGAGTGCTAACTGCAAAAAGACGCCCATTACCCTCTTTTAAATGAACTTTGATATAAATTTATAAACGATTAAGTTGTACAAATACAAGTAAAATGTGGAGAAGAAAAAAAAACGAACATTTGAATGGTTATCAAGCCAATTAAGGCCATCAATTGGAAATTTAAAAAGAAAGTAGCCAATGAAGTAATTTACATTTTTTTTGACAGATGCTGCACTCTGCAGCATATATATATATATATATATATATTGATAACCACTAAACAGGTAGCCATTAAAAAGAGATGGCCACGAAAGGCTTGTTCACACATGGCGCTGTAAAAAGCCACAACAAATCTGCCACAGGTTTTTTTTAAACATATAAAATGAATTGCAACTGCGCGCAACAAAAGACGTGCACCTATTCACCGAGCTCTCTGTTATAGGATACAGAAATGTAAAGCATACACTGTATATACGGTAACAACGTTATGTCATTAAAAAATAAATGCTGCGATTTTGCCGCATCATATCTGAACAAGCCTTTAGACAGACCTGTTGGACTGTACTCACCTTCATTCTTAAAGACGTAACTCCTGCTCCCTCTGACCCAGTTCATGTTATCAAAACCAATGAGGGTTGTATCGATCCTGACGTTAGGACCGCTCTTCCATACACGATAAGTATCACTAGGACACATCCTGGACATTAGAGGCACTGCAATCAAGACAAATTCACAGTTTAATACAATAAAAATTACTATGTTGGTCAAACTTTCATCCACAATTAGCATCATGACAATGGAATCTAATGTATCATTTCACCTCTGGAACATAGAGAAGGGATTTTTAAAAGAAACTGCAATCAAATACATGAGCTCACATAATCAATATATACAATCGTATTTCCAGAGATAAATTTACAGGTATCGTGTACAGTGTAATAATAATAATAATACATGAGATTCATATAGCGCCATTATCCATTTTAATTAAATGCTCAAGGCGTGTACAGTATTTTGTCAATAAATTACATGTAGGCGACTCTCTCACCTACCTGCAACATATTCAGATAGAAGCCTTCAAAAATTTACATAAATGATTGTCATATAATTTCAAATTTAATACTTTTTACTCAACATCTATTGTTTTTCTTAACATCATTTTGTCAAAAGAATTGGCCAATTTCAATGAAATATAATAGAACAGTGAAATTGGAGCTTTGAAAACCTACGCTAGGTATGAAACAACATCTTTTATTTTTCTGAACGTCATTTTGCCAACAAAACTGGTCATTTTCAATTAATTATAATAGAACAGAGAAATTGGAGCCTTGAAAACCTACGCTAGGTATGAAACAACATCTTTTGTTTTTCTGAACGTCATTTTTTCAACAAAACTGGTCATTTTTAATGAAATACAATAGAATAACAGAGAAATTGGAGCTTTGAAAACCTACACTAGGTATGAAACAACATTTATTGTTTTTCTTAACATTATTTTTTCAAAAGAATTGGTCATTTTCAATGAAATGCAAACAATAGAATGACAGAGAAAGTGGAGCTTTGAAAACCTACACTAGAAATGAAACCTTCAATAGTTTTCTCATATTTCAGTTTGCTACATATAAAATCAATACCTTGAAGGCCACACCTTGCTATCGTGATGATGAAGATACAGTAGATAGTGTTGTGTAGCAGGGTTAAGGGGGTCCCATGGGACCCATTTAAAACCCCAGGTTGGATAATTGGTCTGGTTATTTCCGCAGCAATGACAACAATTTTGTGATGATACAGAACAATTACTGGTATGTATTCAAAATGATATTTCACCTATATTGCTGGCATAGCAGACATATCATGAAAATATTGTTTCCCAATTAGAGTATTAAACATTTACAAATAAAACCCATGCAGTGACTTATGTCCTAAATTGAGTGGAATCCCTATAGACACTAAGTATTCTTTAGGACTACAGCACTACTGAGCTTACAGAAAACCATGAAACAAAATGGCTCAAAAATGAAAATACGCAAAGATGTATTGTAAAATTCCCAAAGTACATCAATAGTTTGCCTGCATTCAAAACTGGTAATCTTTAGACATATCTTCATGATAGGCTGCATAGAAGGAGGAGGAGGAGGAGGAGGAGGAGGAGGAGGAGGAGGAGGAGGAGGAGGAGGAGGAGGAGGAGGAGGAGGAGGAGGGGGAAGGGGAAGGGGAAGGGGAAGGGGAAGAAGAAGAAGAAGATGAAGAAAAATCAAAACAAATCTTACCCCAGCTGGTGAATTCCCATCTCATCTCAACATAGAAGTCCGGGGCTTGGCTGAGCTTTTCTAGAAGTTCAGGTATCCCTCCTATGCGGGCTGTGGCTCTCTGGTGATCTCTGTGCTGGAGGATCAGTTGGACTAGTTCCGGATCACCCGTACTTGTGGCTTCCTGGATCACTGAGGGCACATACAACAAGTTAACAAAAAATATGAATATTCAATACATGAACTCATAGAAAGGATTCTATACACAAGTACCGGTAAAATAACGCATCAAATCCTGAATTTTCTACTTTATGATTTATTTCTCTGTTTTCACTCGTGTATTTTGTCATCACTTTTCGTCATCAAATTTAGCACCAATTATTCGAACTGACAACTCCTACACAAAATATTTAAGAAATGAACCAATGTGATTATGTGAATGAAAATGAGTAAATTCAATTCATTTGTACACAAAAATAGTGAATATAAAATAAATTTCACATTGTGTTGCCAATTTTGAGACTTTAATGATTACGTACAAAAGGGCAAAATGTACTGCATTAGTAATGGACTTACAATTTCCTGCAATGTGTTTTTTTTTCAGCACATGAACAGTATGTATTTCTTTGCATTCTGGATCAATTTTTACAAATCTTTAAGTCACTTAAAGGTGATACTCAACTGATATAACGTAAATCAAGACACCCCATTTTTTTAACATAAATTCCAAAACTCTTTGTTGAGATATTTACTTGTCCATCCTATTTTGTTCTCACATGTAACATAAAAAAAAAACTTTTTAGCAGATGTTTCTGCATTTATTGATCAATTAAATACAAAAATTCAAATAACAATAATAGTATAAAAGTGTAATATAACTGATTTACATTAGAAATACACACACATAAACATGCATATATAATTAAAAACTTGAAAGTATGGAGATAAGTCAAAGCATCAAGATATAAAATGCAGAGGCATCAAATCCAATCCAACTAAAATTCAAGTGAAATCCAAATAAAATTCTGACGCATTCTACATGTCTGAGGTGATACTGAACTGCTATCAGCATGACACCCCATTTTTTAAAAAATTAAAAAATTAAAACTGTTTGTTGAGATATTTACCTGTCCATCCTACTTTGTTCTCACTTGTAACATCTGCATCAAATCCTAGTAGTACTCTCACACATTCTACATGTCCGAGGGTGACTGCCAAGTGGAGGGGAGTTCTTCCTCTGGGGTCCTTCTTTTCTCTTTCACCCTGCAAACAAAAAGCAATACATTTGAGTGTGATGTTCACCCTTCTCCCAGTAGACACTCCAATTATGACAATCCTGATTTGACCCAGCAAGCAAGATACAGATGTAAAATGACCATGGTGCAAGACCCGGAAGCTGGGACATCCCCCCCCCCCTTGAAGTTAGACCTGGAAGCTTGGCAGCTGGAGACAGTTTTCTTCCAAAAGCTTTGGTATTCAAGGTATATGGAGAGGGGGGGGGGGGGGGGTAAATGCTAAACATTCTGTAATAGTGGTGGAAATGTAAATGAATAATTTACAAAATTGATTTTTGCTACACTTATTTATACTATAGATCTGCTGCATTCAACATTGCATGAAAAGGTACATGCTAACAGGTTTAAAAAATGTAAATGCAATCAAACTTGTATTTCTGTTTTGTTTTTTTACTTTGTCCCCTCGAAAAAAAACTTACTTTCAATAAAAGCAGAAAAATCAGACTGATTTCTGATTTTTTTTTTTTTTTACTTTGTCCACTCAAAAAATAACTTACTTTCAATAAAAGCAGAAAAATCAGACAAACCAATCAAAAAAAGTTTGAGTAAAATCGGATAACTAATAAGAAAGTTATGAATTTTTGAAAAGGTATGTAAAACTATGAAACAATGAGAATCACAACACAAATTACCAAGATGGTTATCAGTTTGTGACGTCATGTCCTCACTATTTATCAATTGCTTTATATAGTTTAATCCCATTAATTTCCCTTTTTATTCCCCGAAACTTGATTTCCCCATGCTTTTGCCCAGGTTATATGATTTGTATCATACTGCGTGCATGACATTTCACAAAATCTTTTATGATTTTTGAAGAATTTATACTATTTTCTGAATATTGTATATTCATAATTATTGATTTTTATATAAATAGTTTATCAAAATTAACATTTTTCATGGTTTAACTGGAAAAAATACTCTATATTAGTGCATCCACATAAAGACATAATACTATCAATCTAACTTGGATGCTGGTGTGAAGAAATAAGATTCTTAAAGAAGCTGAGCGAAGGTTTCAAAAGGCTTTTAACCTTAATAATGTTGGTATCATTGCAAAGTTAATGTTACAATCTTTCTAATGGTTCATATTTAGTTATCAAAAATTGTTACAGAATTGACTTATCTGCTATTAAAAGTGGTGAAATTACTACCCGATTATTCCGCCCTCGATCGGCCCGCTATTGTGACGTACCATTTGTGACGTAGGAGGTTGGGCACATGAGCGCGAGAGTGCTCCCAAGAGCTCTCACACAACTCTCGCCTACATGCATTATACGTATACAAACGCCCCTCGAACGCTAAATATCTGATCAAAATGTCCGAGCTCGAAGAAGAGGTTTTACTCGATTTAGAATTCGAAGTTGATGAGCACAGCTCCACAACTAGTGACAGTGGTACTGATATTGACGATGATGATGATGGGGGGTGTAGGAGGGATGGAAGAAAGAGAACAATTCGGAGAAGACGGCGTCGATGCTGGTGCAAGTCCAATGATATATCAGCGCGAGCTGGCTGAGCTGCCAGCTGCCGCTCAGCTCCCCCGGCCCCGCTCAACTGGCGATCGATCTGTCATGCACCTTGTCACTGGGGTGACTGGGCGAGACATTTTCGAATTTGTCGGGATGTGTAGGGCTCTTTAGCAAATTTCACGGATAACAAAACAAAGACGATCAGATGTGAGGTTATATTTGGCGAAAATCAATTACAAATATGCACCATTCATAAATAGAACTGCAGCTGCAGGACATAAACATGCAAAGGGAAGCTCGAGATTCACTCATCATTATGGTCTCCGTATATAATCAACAGCAATCACTATCACGCCAAGGGCAAGGCATATGATGACCGAACAAATGCAAAACATCTCAGCAAATTACACAGAACGGAAGGGTATTTGGACAAATCGAATTGCACGATTCACCCCTCGTATTATAACCTAAATTTGCTTAATATTATATGTAATTACATGATTTCTATTTTCTAGAGATTGTTATTCCACTTTCTGGTCAGGATATGAAGCATGCAAAGTCTGGATAATGTATACGTATAGGCCTATGCAAAATACCGCACGCGAGCTGTGCGAGAGGCGAGCTTGAGGCCTAGAATTGCGATCGTGCCCAACCAGTGGCGTCATAATCGGCCTACTGCGCGAACAAACTGTTCAAGCCAGGAATAGAAGTTTGAGGAGGTTCTTGGAAAAAGCTTCTTACCGCGTTTCATTTATATTTACAAGACTTTAGAGCAGAATGTGTGTGTTCAAATTGGTCTACGCTATCCGGACATGCATAATTTGCCCATTTTGAGTGATTATGTGAAATTTCTTCGCCTAGCTTCTTTAAAGTTGATACTCTAAGACAATCCCAAATACTGAGATAATTACATAAATAGAAAGCTTTTAACCCCCATAATAACACCAAATGGTGTCCACCCGACAAAACAAGTTTAGAATAATGAATTTATTCGAGTAAACTCTACCAAAATATCTAAGTCTGAAACCCGGAAGTGCACGTAGAGTCGGGCCTCTATCCGTGACGTCACGAACGGGAGTCATGGGCTCAGTGAGAGTGAATGGCAGTGATATCCCTACGTAAATGCTATCCTGTCAGAGCTTAGATTTGTTGTTGTTAAGGAGTATATTTGATGGATTTTCTGTTTTCATTTGAATGAAGAATAACGAAGCAACATTTTCCAGTCACTGATTTCTTTTTATATCCTCATATTCACCTATTTGGTAGAGATTTAAGACGAGTTTACTGCTTAGGAATTAAAGTTAAATCGTGCACTTATGAATAGGCGGATGCATTATATTGTCATCAGATGAACATGAGCAGTTTTGTAAAACGAATAGGTCTAGAACTATGATAGTACTTAATCATAGATGTGTGTGACTGCCTCAAAAAAGGATACAGTACCAGTTAAACATTTTATGTTGTAAAATATCAAACTTGAACGAGATCATGCAAGCGCGCTTCCTCTATAATATTTTGGCGAGTGATGCGGCTCTTGCATGAACGTTCGTGGAGCGAGCAGAATCGGGAGGGGTAAGACCAAGCCGCTGCTCTAGGCGCTGCTTGCTTGTGATGGAACGTACGTGCGCTAGTTATATGTTTATCGGCAATTGCAAGAGAATGAAAGCGACGTTGCCAGCTAAGAAAAACAACTAACAAAGACTTGCTCCTGACTACCGGTGTCAGAATTGGTAGATGAAGGATGTTCAGGGCCAAGGAAGGCGAAAGACATGGGAAAAAGGAAGAAGAAACCATCGGGAGATCGCTGTAGTGTATGGTAATGAACTGTGCATGGGTAGACAGCTACTGTTCACTCCGTGCCTGGGCCGATTTCAACACCAAAACAAAAATTACATGGTGAAAATATCGACTAATAGCACATCGTTGGCATGTATATATGTCATAATTTTTAAAAGGGGAATTGATATTAATACTATGAAGTACTAGGGGAAGGTAAAGAATTGTACATAGAATTATGATTTATTAGACTTTTTAGCCTTTGAAACAAAAATATGCAGAAAATCGTATCACTCTGCACATGTTTGCTATGGAACATCCGGGTACGTGAATATACTCTCTCCCGGACGTGAGGTCATAAATAGTAGACCTGCACTAGACCAGCGTCGTGACTGATTTTCTATGCAAAGAGAGGCGGATATTTTAGACATTTCAATTGAGGATTTCGAGTACACAGAATTTTTTTGTGATATACTAAGTAATTGAAAAACTTAAAAATAACATATACTTGCCGTAGGTAACAAATTAAGGGACATTTATTTGCTTAGAGTATCAACTTTAAGGAGAAATAGGAAATTTATTTCATCAATATAAAAGAAAATAATTAGTGGATAGTGAGGACATGACATTACAGACTCATGAGTGAATTGCTAATTTGTTTAGTGATTTTCAAAGTTTTTCATGTCATTCAAAATTCATAACTTTCTTATTACGGTAGTTATCCAAATTTGCTCAAACTTTTTTTGATTGGTTAGTCTGATTTTTCTGCTTCAATTGAAAGTAAGCTATTTTTGGAGTGGACTTGGGCTTTAACAAATTCATCCCATCAGTTTTAACATAAAGTTGGTACTCCTCTTTCTATAAGAATATTAATCTTGTTTTTGAATTAAATGGACTCCTTGTAAATCTAAATAAACTAAATTGTATATGTTTTGTCTATATGTTCTGAAATATAGGAAATGTTTGACTGTGCAAACAATAAATAACATTCAAAAGATTTTAATCAACTTGCACAATAACTATGTTCACTACATGCACATGTACGTGACAATTGACAAATGTGACTGTCTTAAATTAAGAACACAAGTGAAACGAATGACAAATCCTTGTGTTGAGCGCACACTTTTGCTTTAAGTTCAAACGTCAGAGTAGGAACTCTTTGGCAGCACACGCAATGACAACTAGACTGTCTAAACTTTTCAGATATTCCCATTTTTTTCAAGGTTTCGGGAACCGGAAAACTATTGCACTCTGCCTATGCGCTATAACGAGAGGTTGACACGCATGGCAGCATACACAGATCGAGCAACATCTGACTTCTCTCTAGCCGCCAGAATGCTCTGGAAGTACTTTTTCAACAAAAATACAATTGGTGCAATTTTCTAAAAATCAATAAGCAGTGGTACTAAATTTTTATAACAAAATGATAGGAATCACTTGCGGTGCTACGTCGGGTATATAACTATAAGCAAGTTGTTGCGAGAGCCTTGGTAAATGGTAGGCAAATTCAATTGAATTCTTTTTATACCCAAACAAATCAAGATTAATTGAGTTGGTTTTAATAGAAGCTGAAAAATAATAGGAACGGGTCACTGTAAAAGAACTTTTGAAGTTGCAATCAGTCAAACATAAATTGGCAACTCTATCATTCTGTGACCAGTAGTAGACCTACGTCTACATCATGATGATCTTGCAAGGGCCCCTCCCATTTGCTCTGTACAAAACAAAATCAAAAATTTTGATTTTCTCTGAAGAAAATCAATCAGTCTGGGTTTCTGTCACACCCCCCCCCCCCCTCCCCCCCCCCAAAAAAAACTAACATTAACAAGTAACACCATCAAACACAATACATAGAAGCGACATGTTACAGGTCTATAAGATAATGCATGGAATCGACGACCTCCAGTCAACTAATTTCTTTCATCGTACCACTCAGGGGCGTAAATCCTGGGGGGGATGGGGATGGGGGGGGGGCTGCATCCCCCCCCCCCTGGCTTAAAGTAGGGGGGGATGGCCTGTACAAACAATCATTCCCCCCTGAAAAAAAATGCTTATTCAGCGGTCGACCGAGTCGTTGCGATTTTTTGGAGACCATAACAAAACAAAAAAAGTGTCCTCTTACCCCCCCCCCCCCCCCCCCCCCCCCCCGCTTATTCAGCGGTCGGCTGAGTCGTTGCGAAATTTTCGGCCCGATTTATAAATGTTAAAACCCCCCCCCCCCCCCCTTGAAAAAATCCTGCGTACGCGCCTGGCGTGTAGTAGACCTCTATGTGATGGCTATCGCCGATCATCCCCCCCACTCCTCGGTACGGATTTACGCCCCTGGTACCACTGTCACAGTAACAAGAGGTCACCAGTTCAAACTACAAAAGAAACATGTAAAATCTAAATTGAGGCAGAGCTCTTTTTCACAGAGAGTAGTAAATGAATGGATTGGAATGGTCTCCCATCATATGTAGCAGAAAGTCCATCACTCAATTCTTGAATTTCTTTCAAATCAAATCTTGACAAGTACTGGTCACTGAAGAAGTTTAATCCTGGTGAACTATTCAACTGTCCATGTTCATCCGTAACTGCACAATGCCAAATTCAAGAGTAACCCACTAGCAGACACCGAGGGGCAAATAAGTTTTGTATAACTTTATGCCTACTTCCAAGGTATGATATCCAAGGTAGATCTATGACATTAACAAAATATGACGACAGCTTGAATAATTTATTAATAAACAGGAGAATATTTCACCTCTTTCTTTGCCAGCTCTTTACTCAAATCCTCTAGGTTGTTGTGCCAGATGGCCCAATGAATTGGAAATTCCTTGGCGACACTTGGAATGTGAGACATCTTAGCGATTTTACTCTAGATCTATCCTCCTCAGACAATAACATGAAAGCTAGTTGCAAACACCAACAACTTCACACCCATTTTTCTCCTATGACATATTTACGCGATATGTAAGTCTGAGAAAATATCGATATTTTCCGCTGTTTAGAAAATTAGTAAATGAAATGTTAATTTTTCTCACTTTTTGACACATATATTTTTTAAACAAAAATACAGTATTCTTTTAGAATATTATTTTGATTATCAAACGTGTTTATAGAAAAAATGATGTAATTGTTTTTATAATGAATGTACAACAAATTGGCAAAAGAGTTTGACCTTTGACTGCAAGACGTCTTCGCAAATTTTGATAAGCTCTCACCGGCCCCGAAAATCAGCCAACTTTGTCGATATTTATACCTTAATTCTAACGTCACTGACGTTTACAGTATAAAATATGTCATTAACAAAGACTGTTTACAACAATCTCTTTAGGAGATCCTCAACATTTGCACTCACAATCCTCGTGGGAGCATTTTTCTTCGAGAGAGTCTTCGACAGGGCCTCGGATGGTTTGTTCAACAACCTAAACGTAGGGGTAAGTAGCCGTAGCGTAGGCGGCCCACCGCCCGGCTCCGGCCCAGCAAGATATGCATAGGGTAGCCTGCCCGGTATTCGGTCACTTAAGGGGAAATCGCAAATATTTTGAATCCTTACCCCCTTTATTTGGCAATTTACCCAACAAAAGAAAAGAAAATTATTCCTCTAATAGGATTTCAAAGTCACTTAAAATATAGATTCTAGAATGATGATAAGCAAAATATTTCCAAAGAAGAAGGAGCAGTTTCCTGTCCAGAATTTGGTCACGCCGAATAGAATTCAGTCATGCGATTTGTGCGTGGTATCTCTGTTGACAAGGAGCGAAGCATATTTGTGCACTATTTTCACACAATTGCGTGACAAAGCACTGAATGTCAGTGCGTTGACCGAATACTGCCACTGGGCGAGCGCTACCGCATCTGCGCATGGCAAGGGTATTGTATCTTGCACTTAAGTAAGTGCGTCATTTGCAAATTTGCTGCAATACTAGTAAATCAAATGCATTATATGAGTAACGGTTTATGTTTGTTCTGTGCACTAATATTTGCCCCTACTTTTTGTCTTTGCAGAAACAATGGATGGATGTGAAAGGGCCCATTCTAGAGAGACTAGAAGGAGAAGAAGATGAAGATTAGACCCCATTCAGAGCTACCCCTTTCACATCAATGATAGAGATTTGTTTACATACGTCAGTCGCTCACTACATTCACATGGCCTCAACCAGAAAGGTGACTGAAATCCTCGCACATCCACGAAGAAGAAACTGTCTAGCAATCGTCATGACCAGCTTGACTACAGGAAATCTGAAATGCAGTGCTTTGAATTTGTCTTCAATGGTCGTTGGAACAGTTTGTGCTTTTACTCTGCCAAGAATTACACATACATGTAGATTGACATAGTCTTGATGTTGAACCGAATATGAAACTACAGTAAAAAGAAGTCATCCAAGTCCTCCTGCTTTCATCTCTGAGTCTAAGTCAAGAAGATCACATCGTATTCCAAAGAGTTGAAACTTGAAAATGATTTTTATTCTTTAAAAAGATGGCTGTAATGTCAAGAGCTGATAATTTCATCCAATCAAGTACATTTCCAATACAATAATTTCAACTTTCAAGTAAACATGTCCTGCAGTAAATATGTATAGCAAAATGATGTATATCAAAGGTGCTTCTATATGATGCCATCATGTCAGTGTAACTGCATGCAACTTACCAGTATGAGGCAGTGTTTTCATAAACTTCTTACTTCAATATTTTCACCGCTCTATTAATTGAAACTGAAAGTGTTAAGAAATCATTCACTTCCATTTTGCTTGACAAACAAGTAAATTCAACAACTACTGTGATTTAAAGGTATAGGAAATTATCCCAACATCTTGACAGAACCTTAAAAGTGTACAACCTTTAAATATAGGAATAAAAATATTACATGTTGCTTTTCTAAGACCTTGTAACATTTCTATTACAGTTACAGGTGTATTTCTTCTTTATTCACGTATTCTATGAATGCTTCAATTAGCAATTTCAATGTCTTATGAAATCTTTGAAATTTTAAGAAAGGACATGGAAAATGATATTTCTTGGTATTTGGTCTATGTTTGATATGAGAGGCATATTTACCTTTGTGAAAAATGTGATACAATGTATTTAAATGTACATGATGGAGAGAAACTGACATTATATTAAAATGATTAACTGTGTTTGAAATTTGAAAACTTTACAATACCCTTGTGATTTTTGTTTATTATGCTTGTGCATTTGTGTCCATTTCTACCTTGCAATTGTTGTTTTGACATGTACCCACCAAATTCTGTCATAGCTGATTGTAGTGGACCTGAAAATTTTGGTCTACAACTTTCATACCGAGATCATTCAGAAAAAAAATTCATTTGAAGTGGAAAAGGAGAGAAAGAAGATAGACAGGAGGAGGGGTTAAAAATTAAAATGCTCACAATTTTTAGGGATTTGATCATGAAACAGTATGAAACTAACAAGCTGCTCAACATACAACCTCATTGTTGTTGTTTTTCTCTCCCTTCTTTTCCAGATTTAAAAATGAATTAAAGAAGAAAAATGTAGGCTATTTGGTTGGCTCTGAAGGCTAATTGCTTGAGCCTCTATGACATTTTACATGGCAATATAACAAATATTGGTTGTGCATTTGTATGTTGGGTAATATATTACATGTATTTCACCTTTCCTGAGATCCTCTTGCGTGGTTCCATTACACTTTTTCCTGTATGTTGCCCAATCATACTCGCTCACTCGGTATGTGAAAATGAAGTTAGCATGAATGTTACACATTGCTTTGGATGGTTTGGCAAACGTGATAAAAATAGGCATGTAACTCGCAATGATTATATAATTTTTCTTTCTCTCAATTGGTCACTTTTTCCTCTCACTCACTCCCCTCTTCCTTTTCCTTCCTATGTTTTCCCCTTCTGATCTGTCCCCTTCTTTTTCTCATTATTGCTTTCTCTCACTCGCAACTTTTTCTTGCATCTCCTTCCTTTCTTCAACTATCTTCAGTCCTTCACTACATGTGTAAATACAAGAAAAATAAAATCCTTTCTTTAGTCAATTTCCAAGTACATCATTCGATCTCTCTTTCTAACTTGAGCACTTTCTCTATGCAGCTTGTTGTTTTCACCAAATGTGTACTGCTAGCTACATGTTATTCTCTTCGTCTCTTCTCCTTATAGTGTCTTCTTTTATTTCCTCCTTTTATTTCCTCCCTATCCTTTCCTCACGCATTCTCTCTCTCGAATCATATCCTTTCTTGATTTTTCTCTTCTCTCTCTCTCTTTCAGAAAAAAAATTCTCTCTCCTCTTTCACAACATTGACATCTATTTCTTTTCCATTCATTTTTTGTCTTCACACTTTCTGTCTATCTAATCATTAATAAAGATACTAAATAAAACAAATTTTACTTTCATATAAAATAATTTAATAAGATAATGTTCAGCTTCTTGCAACTTGTTTGACAACAACAGCACAATACATACCAATATGGTAGATAAAATAAATAATGAACCTGAGATACAGCTTTTCATAAAAAAATATTCTAACAAGCTCCACTTCCAATCTAACTCTTAAGAATGAAGTTTATTACCAATTCATTGTATGTGCATGTATTAACATGTCTCTCCTTTTTTTAAATCAAAGATTTGCTATTCTAAGTGACCAAGAATCAGTTCATATTACATACTTACTTGGAAGTGTATAAAGCATTGTACAAAATACACAAAATCATTAAAAACATACTTTTTAAATACCGGTACATGGTCCATTGCGCTTGTAAACATAAGTAGTATAAAAAAAACATACATCACTATCATGCAAATCTTAATTAAAATGTGAGCTATTGAAATGTATACCCTTTGCTTAAAAATTGCAGGAGATTTTTATTATATAAATTCATTGAAAAATAAATTCAATTCTGTCTTGAGAAATATAACCAATTAACACAACACGGATCACCAATTCATAGTTCTGGAAGGAATACATTTTTTAAATAATAAAAAATTGCAAACTATTGGCAGAATGAATTTTGTTGATACATGCAATGTAGATTATCAAGATACAGTACGAATAGAACTAATATAAATACTTGACATGTATTTCCAATCACTTATAATTGGGGATTGCAATGGAAGCATTATTTCGAACTGAATCCTTTTTTCATTCTATAGTTCTGTTCTGATTAACATGCTATTTAAATAATCAAGGTGTTATGGTGGTAACCATGGTAACAAAATTCCCTTAGTTGTGACGATTGAGACTCGTTCATATTTAGCTAAATGGAATTCTTTCTGAAAATAAAATTTTTCCTCTTTTTCCAAGCGTATAACCTAATGGGACCTCTGAGATATTTCTTCTGACATTTTAAGAAATGTTGATAAAGGGTAGAACTACATGTACATCAAATCTGTGAAATGCCACTATGAACTGCATATACAGTGCGTCCCAGAAAAAACGAAACCGAGAAGTATCGATGTTTTATCATAACTTAATCGCAACCATAATTAATGAATGATACATATTTGGAAAGCTTAGAGTCTCCCCTTTCATGTGATGCTACTTAGATAATGCTAATTTCACGCATGAGTGATTAAAAGCAATTTGAAGGAAGGAAACCAACAAGACATTTGGCGGGCGGTATCTGAATTTCGAAGAAAAATTCACATTTCTATAAAGTTGAGTTTCTGCCCTTTCATATGACACCTCAATCAGGAAAAATGAGCGAAGAACGACAAAGTTCTGTTTATTTAAAGTAGTGCTTGCATTTCCATAATTTTATTAAACGAATTCGTTTTCACTGGCTGCCTGCCGTATCAATAAACGAAATTAACAAAAGACTTAACTCCGTTTCGTTTACAATCAGCCGTAGACGAGAGTCTTCATGCATGGCTGATTGTCAACGAAACGGAGTTAAGTCTTTTGTCAAATCTGCTTTTTGCTACGGCAGGCACCAAGTGAAAACGAATTCGTTTGTTAAAATTATGAAAATGTAAGGGCTACTTCAAACACACAGAACTTTGTCATTCCTCGCTCATTTTTCCTGATTGAGGTGTCATATGAAAGGGCAGAAACTCAACTTTCTAGAAATGTGAATTTGTCTTCTAAATTCAGATACCGCCCGCCAAATGTCTTTTTGGTTTCCTTCCTTCAAATTGCTTTTAATCACTCATGCGTGAAAAATGCATTATCTAAGTAGCATCACATGAAAGAGGAGACTCTAAGCTTTCCAAATATGTATCATTCATTAATTATGGTTGCGATTAAGTTGTGATAAAACATCGATACTTCTCGGTTTCGTTTTTTCTGGGACGCACTGTATATGACAGTTTCCAATGTACTAAAATCAAAACAATTCGTTATCACAAACTACATTTTAGGACTCCTTTTATGATTTTACAGAATTTGAGAAGAAATTAATTTATGGTAACTGAATATTGTGGCCTGAGAGTGGGTATAATTCAATCTTGGTAACTCTTAACCTGAAATAGCTAAACTAATTTATTTATAATTAAATTGTTGTGTTTTCATGGGAGTAAAGAAAGGGGGTTTATCTGAAAATTTGGGGGTAAGAGCACTGACAAATAATGCACACAAAATTGTTGGGGCCAGGAGGTCTACGAACCACAGCTTGAATTACCGGAAATGATTTGAATGTACGTGTAAAAAAATTATCCTGTTCACTTGCTTCACCAAAGTAACTAGGAAATGACTTCATATACTTTTCTTGCATGTATGTTTTTCCTCAGCTTCGTGTTGTATCTATGTAGATCTAAGATCCTCGGCCCAGTGGTCTGATTCGTCTTCTTCTGATATCTGTTGTGCATAGAAAACAAACAATCTTGCTTTCAATAATTGTGCTAATCATACACAGTTGCATGAGAGAAGGCACTGGTGGAGCAACGGAAGGAGATGGTCAAGAGAGGGGGGGGGGGGGGTCTATATTTTTAATACATTTTTTGAGGAGGGGGTCTCATATATTTCTGACATTGTAAGTTGTAACCCCCCCCCCCCCTCGACAACACTGAAGTAAATTAGAAAGAATATTTTCACAAATTAAGGTATAAGAACCAAGTCAACCTACACAACATAATTATAAGAATGATAAAATATACTTTGAGGATTTATAGTTGGTTCAAGTAGTCAACACATCACAACCATTCAGCATGGTCCTTTTGAACTGGCTCCTAAAAAAGGATGTCTCAGCCTTCAAAAACGGATATCACATATTATTCATTGTGCATCTATCCTGCAACAGAATTAGCAGCAGGAAATACAAGAGTACATTACGGTACATATGTACCTTTCATCTCACATTCAGGAACTTGTGCATTATATCAGACAAACTTCAATTCATCAACAAAATGAGAAAGATGCTAACAACAACATTGAATGGCTTTATCAGGTAATATGAAACTATTTGGTCCTTGATATAACCATATTGCCCTTGTCTTCGACTCTGGCAATGATTATTCTTGGGCAATATATTCTCATACAAATGTAGCCCTATAAGCAAGTCAATATTAAATCCTGGGGGGTGTTTCACAAAACTTGTACATGCAGTTACGAATGACAGTATTTGTTATAAGCTATTGAAATCCTTGCTTCTGATTGGTTATCAGCAGGTTTGCCACTGATTTTTGTCATTTGTCATTGAAAAAAAGGCTTTGTGAAATGGGCCCCTGGTCATTACTGGTACTAACCTCTGCTAACTTTGCATAGCATCCTTGCTTCTTCCTAATCAAGTCACCCCACAGGACCACTTCCTTGCAGGATGGACAGGAGCCCTCTATAGGCAGAAGTTGGTCAGGATCATTTTTCAGGAAGCGTTTTGACACGCATATCATGTGATACTCTGCTTTGCATGATGGGTAAAGGCAAGTCAGCATAGTCTCATCATCCTGTATGACACGTAATACAACATTCAAATAATTAACAGGAAAATGGGTTACCGTACTTAATTTGCACCAACAACTTGTGACAATCATTATTATGTTCTCATCTGTATTTGGAAGAATCATACATAATACATACAGATATTGCAGAAATCATGTTGAAATTGTTCTCACTTAAAAACTAACAGGAAAAGATTAAAGCTAAAGACCAGTTATGGTCATGCGATTGCATTGTGAAAGAAACATTGTGAAATCGATCAGAAAAGGTTGATCATCTAGCATAGATGTACTGCAAGGTTCTGGAATCATTAAAATGATAAGAAATTTGGCCAAGTCTTCATAACGTTAGAATCACTGTACACAGAAAGATGTATCTCTCAACAGGCAAGAGATACACTAATTTACCAAATATATCAATTAGTAGGCGGTTTCCCCGTCAACATTTTTATCATCATGTATTATTCAAAACATATTCTTTCACATGATTGGTAATAAGAGCTTCCATTTCATTTTTTGAAATTGGGGCTTTTCCAATACTGGTCTTTACCTTTAAGAGTTGTACATATTGGGATCATAAACAGATTGGAAATTGGAGAAAACATTGGGCCCAATACCCTAGAAATAAACGTGATTTAGTAACTAATTTTATTTCCCTTCTTAATGATGTTTAATTTGCTCCATTTAAAAAAAATCTGTAATTCTGTATTCAAAGCCCACCTAAGTTTGTTTCTCACCCATAATTTCATTCAATCAAATACATGGACCTTTGTTTTCCTGAAACCTACACCTTTTTAGTAATCCTTGTAAATGACTCACCTGGAATCTCTTTGCGCAGATGATGCATCTTTTGCCTGCAGTTTGGCTCGAAGGAATGGCTTCCACATCATCATCTTCTTCAGATAAATTCTGAGAATCTGAACTCTTCTCCTTTTTACCTTTCCTCTTTTTCATTCTTCTTGGGTTTCCATAACCACCCACCTAAGCAACAATAGAAAAGAGGAATAAATAGAGAGAGAAAGAGAAAGAGAGAGAGAGAGAGAAAGATAGAGAGATAGAGAGAGAGAGTGAGAGAGAGTGAGAGAGGGGAGAGAGAGAGAGAGAGATAGAGAGAGAGAGAGAACATTCTACAGAATTAGGTGAATATGTAACTTAATAACAACTGCCCTAATCATATTCAAATTTACACACAGTCAATAAAATGTAACCATTTCAGTAGCATATCAATTACCATTGAATAGGGACACAAAGTTGAAAAAGGACAAAGAATAGAAAAATGTATTTGACAAACCAAGTACCTGTATTTTCTACTTTCCAATTACAATAAAGACCCTTTTAATCTTTGAAATTGTCTTGAAAGTCTACACCATGCCAGGATAAACTTTGTCAGAATAACTTTATTCTTCAAAAATTGTCCCTCTCTCCTGAGTTTTACGGTACTTCATGTATAAAAATGTATGTAACAGGCCTGTGAAGTCAATCACAGAGCAAGTTACATGTAGGAACATTTAAAGGCATCGTTTAACAATTAATGTTAAATCTGAAATGCATGGCCCTACGTGTTATCAGTGTCTGTGATATGGTGTAATATTGAAGCCCTAAAAAATTGCGCTTCAAATTGATCATGAAGTGCCTCACAAAAGTAAAAATCTTTGAGTGACTGGTTTTACCATACTCATTTTTCCCAATAGACTGTAGTGTTATAAAAACGAATAGGAAAATTAAATTTTGATTTCCAATCATAAATATCTTGATAATCAGACAGGCGATCAGCTTGTAAAAGTCATGGGATTCCTGACTGACCTAAAGGTTTATAATTATGATTGCAGCATGAGCTAGATCCAGGATTTTGTTTCAGAATCTGAGGCAATGTTACTGAGTCACTTTAAAGGTCGACTGTACTAGTTTGGCTAGTAGGGATTAGACCCCCCACAGTGGTCACTGGCAGGTGGCTATCTCATCAACTCGGCTCTCAATTAACATAAGAAAAAGAGGATCATGGGGGATCAATGATCACCGATTAGGCATTGTTTTCTATATAGAGGGAGCAAGTAGCTACAAGTAGTACAGTAGGGCTTTAAGTGTGTCTGTTACCTTGGTGCTTGTCACCTGACCATATGATATGGGCATGTGACTCGGTGGCTGTAGCCTAACATCAAACTCCTGCTTGTACTCCTGCATGAGCCACTGGACCGTGAGAGGAAGACGACACCAGGGCCCGACACGCAGCATGTTGGACACGACCCGAAAGCGATACTGAAAGCCCGTCTCCTTATAGGTCTTTCGGGGAATGTGCCGCAGCCGCCTGGACTTTGTCGGGTGCTGCCATGCCCATTCAAACTACAGACGAGGAATTATTCAAAATATTCAAAATATACGGTAATAGGAATAAAAATGGCATAGGAACAAACATGTCATAGGTACAGAGAATGTTGGTGTTTGAGTGAATGTGGACAAAAACTTGCTGAATCAACTTTTTTATTTTTTATTATGTAGGCTGCTGGGGCGGTATTCTGAACATTGTTGTAAGTTGTGTGTTTTCTTTTGTTGTATCTTCCAGAGATAACACAGCGCTAATATTGTTGTAAATTGGTATTCTGAACATTGTTTTATCCCTGTGTTATCTCTTGAAGGACCGCCTCTATCTTATCTTTGACCATTGATGACACGCCCATTTTTATGGACCCTACCAATCAAAATCTATTTTATATAAGCATGATAAGTAGGTCAACCACTAGGAATACTTTATGCCATATCTGAAGATGCGCCTAGCACATACTAATCTTGGGCGTAATTAGTTATTTGAACACTTATTACGCGCATCATCATTATGCGCTGTTGAATGTGGATCATGAAGACAACTCACACTTTCACTATATTGGTTACGATGAGAGCATTAAAATCGTCATATCCTAGCATGTAATATCTTAGAAAGTTCTCATCTGTAATGTTTCCGGTCAACACACAATCTTCTTCTAACTCGTCTATTGGCACGAAGTTGGTTCTGGGCAAAAAATATTGCCGCCATTATATCACCACGAAAGATACAACAACCCCCTACCTGTTGTAAATATTGTTGTAAATACCATGCAAGATAAGATAAGATAAAAGAATACCAATTATCTCGACATATTATCTCCCGTGCGCATATGCAAATGAGGATTAAATGCCACTTTATTAATAATACGCACAATTACAAGCGCACCAAAGTATGAGCGCAGGCGCGGCCAATAAGATGAGAGAAAAGATACAACAAAAGATAACACAAAAGTTACAACAATGTTCAGAATACCAACTTTATCTTATCTTCAAAGATACAACAATATTAGAGATAACACAGGGTTCAGAATACCACCCCTGGTCTTCAGGCATCATTTTTTTTATAAAACTAAGCATAACAATGATGTCAGGATAAGCTGAATTAATTTCAAATGGAGAATATTGTAACCTATATTTCAAATAGCAAAAACAAAAAGTGAAAAGTAATCACAAATGCTACACTTACTCTTAGTGCTGTAATTTCATTTGGAAAGCCAAATATGATTAACACCATATCCCTGAAAGAAAAGATAAAAGGATTAAAGAATCAGCAATAACATAAAGATACCGATATAAACAGATTTGTATATATCTCTTTCCTGAAATTGGATAAAAGGGTGAACCGTCAACATTTCTATTTCAACCATACATGTACATGTACATGTACATGTATGTCAGAGACATTCTTTAGATGTGATTGGCATTGTTGGTTATATGCACAACAGCTTTTTTTTTAATTGACTGGTGATATATAAAAAGTATAGGGGGTGATTAATGCTGTATCTATTCACCATGACACATTGTACTTGCTTTTATTCACACCCTACCCCATTCAAACTGGCATAAATTTGGTCTAAGGGTAACTGAGGCTTTTAAGCTGTAAAGAAACTCAGTGAAATGGTGCACTTATTAGCAGAAAAAGAGGCACTTATCAATATAGAAAGGAAGGATTGATGAGAAATGAAAAGGTGCACATGTCAGATGTAAAAAGGATATAAAAGGGGCACTTTGGGGGTGCTCAAATAGTTGAGGCAATGTGCCATCCCAAGAATTTCAAGAAAAATTAGCATTTGAATAATTAATTACACTTATAAATATGGAATTCCAATACATGTCATGAATTTGACTGAGCTATCTATTAGATTATGTGAAAGCTACAAACAAGCCAAATTTGATTGCATTTTATCTTTAAATGGGGGGGAGTCGGACTAGAAAAAATGAGAATTCCTTGAAAAAAATATTTGCATCATTAATTAGACAGAAAATTAAGAATAACAATAAATATCATAAATTTGACTATGCATTCTTGTAAAATACATGATGGGACACAGACACGCCAAGTTTGGTCAAAATCGGTTGATAAATGGCTGAGAACTGAGGGGGGGGGGGGGGGCAAATTTGATGGAATGATGCCCACATTATGTGGGCATCACAATCTTCATCACAATGTTTGGGTTGTGTTCAGCTTTCCGGCAATTGTACAGCATTGTCCGCCAATACAATACGAAATGGCATCCCATGTTTCTGACCTTTTGGCTTTTCATGAAAATCACATCTATCTGGACAGTCAAGGAAACAGTTTGAGAGCCCCTTTGAACTTCTAGGCAAAATCAAAATAATATGCTTCATTCAACTCCAGCTCCTTATATATTATAACATCTTATGATTATAAGCAAACAAACAAAAGTGAAAAAATAAATACCAAACGAGACAACGCAAAACAAAACAAAACTCAAAAGACAAGCAAAAATATATTTCAACAATTCAAGTCTCAACACCAATCAAAATCCAAAATGAAAAGAAAAAAATAGTTTTATAATGAGCCAATATCCAACACCACTGAGCAGAACCGCAGCTGCCACTCGCCTGCCAGTCATTTTAGTGAATAATTGACATTGACAAGGTAATATGAGGTAGTCGATATATCGGCCTCGACCTCGGCCTCGGGACTTTTGTGGCGCGGAGCCAGCGCATGTCACTGAATCTCCGTCCGCCCGCTCCCCGCGAGTCAAGCCAAGGGTTCCGGGTAGGTAACACCACAATAGCCACTTACCATGGACCCTTTCCACTTGTTCTGTATGCACCACCAAATTTGGAACCTTTATTGTGTTGACCAACCCTTCTCTTCGGATCCACTGTATAACCAATATATGTCCATCCCTTGTAGCGTGGATTGGTGCTGACCAGACAATAACAACCGTTGAAATTTTCGACCTCTTTAGCCATTTTCACGTTCAGAATTATTTCTTTCCGCGATGAGGGAAGATTGTCATTGTCATGTGACATGTCACCTGACATAGATATCCGAATCGGATATGCTGCTACGGTACGCTTTACGACTCTAATACGTACGTACGTACGTACGTGCATACACAAAATGAAATGAAGTGGTCATTTCCTTCCTACATGTAGCTAGCTAGCTGCATTTACACCTAGATCTACATTGGCATTGTGCAGACCACAACACAAGTCGTCATTTAGAAGTGGATTTGATTTGACTGAGGATCATCAGGATTTGGAAATGGAATGCAAGCTGTTGAGCAATGCTGAGGCCAGAAGATAGAAACTAACCATGGATAGACGGTGATCAATCTTTTCTCTTGACTTTGTTTTTTGTTTATTGTTTTTATACTTAATGAGATGAGATCGAGATTAAGGTCTAGACTATATTGACTTTCAATATTTTTGCTCACATGACATGTTACTCTTATTAATCTCATATTCTAATAATTGTAGTATTGAGAGAAGCATGTGTGATAAAAATTATGAGATGAATATACGTCATTACGTGTACGTGTGGTGGTGTAATTTATGACATACCATTCTAAAAAAGGTTTTCAAGTAAGGACATCGTCATTACATAATGTAGATGACCGACTCCTTGTTACTTGTACAAACACAAGAAAATGAAGTATCTTCTGGATTGAAGGAAACAAATGAAAGAAAGGAAAAAGAAGAGAGGAAGAAAGCTAAAAAAAAAGGAATAGAATATGAAGAAGGAAAAGAAGAAAAAGGATCGAGGAGGATCGAGACAAAGCAGGAAAAGAAGAAGAAAAACAGTGAGAAAAGGAGATGAAGAAAAAGGAGACTTTATTGTTAATGCATGACAATGCAATGGTAGCTACATGTATACTGCATAATAGCTCAGTGGCCAGTCGTTGAAGAGTGGCTAAAATGTGACATGTATTGAGTTTATGGAAGATAATCAAATAATTCATGAAGAGAAAGAAATGTGACACACATCAGATAACAAACTAACAAATTTTCTTTACATTTCTTTTTTTAAAATAATTAAATGGTCAATTCAGTTGCAAAAATATTGTAGATTTGGATATGTTGATGTATTTGTTTCCTCCTTTGATTTGTTACAGACGTTTAGATCAATTATTTTTCATCTACGATCACTCTGTCGTACAGAAAGAAGCAGACGACCCAAAGGATGCCATAGCTTACTTCTACCCTCAAAATGTAAGCATCATAAAGGGCAATACAAAATATGTAGGCTTAATTTGAGTATATTATGAGGTGTTAGAGACTTAGAGTAAAGAAATAGTTGACAATATGGCTTGATAATAATTTTTAAAAATAAGACATGTTGATTTGAAATGGAGTTGGCAGGCTGTAAGGTTGACAAATGTTGGTTTTAAATGGAGTAAGATTTATTAACAATTCCTTAAAAAAGTTTTTAGCTTTTAAGAATTCTAGAATAGCCTTTTGATTTGGTTCCAATAAGTTGATTGTTTGTTTTTATTGTTTTTTATGTGTGGAAAATTCAAGAAATAATTTAGGATACCTGTATATCTATTGGGCATTTAACGTGATTTTCTCCCAGTGTTCATGTCGAACCACCATTTTTTTTTCTTTAAATCAGCATTGTTATATAACCACCAACTTTGTGCATGGGAGACGAGTGAAGTTTTACAGTATGAGTAAAATATTGGCATTTGCTAGAGCCTACCTTTTTCAAATTGACTCACGTATATTTCATCACTCACTGTTTTAAATGTTTGTTTTGTTTAATGGCTACCATAGTTCCCAATCGACACCCAATGTCTGCTGTGCGGACAGCTGATGGGAATGGTCCACTTTATGAAGATCTTGTGTTCGTCGGAGCCTAGGATCTACAAACTCAGAAAGATGAAGGTGGCAACGTTACATGAGGGAAATTTCACTCTGGTGAGTTAATAGATTGAATGCGTTCTGGCCGGACTGATATTACGTTTATCAGAAAGCATCATTTTATGTGTGAACGGATCTTCAATACCGTATATAAGGGTGTATAAACCGCACTTTTTTTTGTTTAAAGTTTCAATTTATGCCCCTCCACCTGGCGCTATGCCTGGCAATGTCTCCCAGCTCGGTAATCGGTGTGTTGACTCACCACTCGGAAACTAGAACAACACTCAAATTTGTCTGTCATCTTGGTTTGAAAGTACCGGTAATCTTTCTGATAGATCTCAATATGTAGTTTATAATAATAATTCCTCCAATTTTTCTTCTATTACATGGTGTACCACAAGGTTCTATCCTAGGTCCCTACTGTTTTTTAATTTACAGTACCGTAATGATCTTACACACACAAAAAAAAAAATCTTGGCAATGGGGGTGCGGTTAATACACGAGGGCGGTTTATACAACATTATTTACGGTACATACTTTTCAATTTATTGCATGCAAGGGGACAGGAAGGGTTGGACACTTAAATTTGGTTACATTCCAGTAAGTGTGAGTAGCTGCAGACTTACATTTTTGTATCAGATGTTGATAATAATCCTATGTACCTTGGCCCTTGCCTGTAAGATCAGTGAGTGCTACTGTGTGGTTGCCCAAAAGAAATATAAACTAAAGAGCGACAATTACATGATTATGTACGGATGATGTAGTTTGGATTATACTTAATTGTATTTCTCCACAGATTATCGCTTGCATTTTCTCTGAATTCTACATAGAGTATACAGTAGCACTGGGGGATAGATGTTGACGCAAATGTGTAGGATTCATTTTTGTAAGTTATGATAGACATACAGTGCTAGTATTCCAGGGGCCAGGGGGGTGTTTCACAAAGACTAAGATCAACTTAAGTTGGACTTGAACTATTGCAAGCCGTTCATGCCACTAGTTCCTCTAACTATTTCTCAAGGGATGTACAAATCGTGGTCACAAATCTACAGAATTTACCTTTTTTATAGTTTATTATTGAAGTAAAAATTATTATCTAAAGATCATAATTGAGAGACCAATGGTGAAAGCAACCAGTGGCATGAATGGCCTACTTAAGTTCAAGTCCAACTAAAGTTGATATTAGTCTTTGTGAAACACCCCCATGGTTTCTATTTGGTAATTCTATCACACAGACGTAACATCAATATCCAGAAGGTTCTTGCATTTATCCTCTAGTATTTTTGTTTTATTTTCTCTCTCTCTCTTACTCTCTATCTAGGCCTTGGCACATGACCCTAAAGTATCAGATACGGTTGCCATAGGGATGATGAGAAATCTCTATGATGTCTTCTGCATGTATCATGGCTCTTTTACAAGACTTTTGAAGGTAATTTGATATCTAAATTTATGAATTTATTTTAGTATGATAATGATTATGACAATAATTATATTTATTTTGATAACGATTATAACAATAATGATGGTGATGATAATTACAATTGTAATGATAAATGTGAGTTAATCTAGTGCTAAAATAAGAAATAGAATCTGTAACTCTCTTTTTCTCCGGTCTCGGACCAACATAGTAACTTAATCTTACTGCATCATGATCTTAGTAATTCAGATGAGAAAACTATATAAGACAGAAGTAGAGAGAAAAATAACATTACAGTAAGAATAATATTCATCTATTTCTCATGAAGATATGTTCATTCATTGATTTTGATAGCATTGCCGTGGCAACAGAGAAAAATTCTCTTCCCAGATGTCATCCATATGGAATTGTTACTTGCCATTCATCCGTCACTATGGCAACAGCATGAAGACGATCTTCCATGCAGTGCCCATCATAGAGCTACCAAAGGTAAAAAACTTGATTGTATTGATGAATGTTTCCAGTAATTATGTAAACATTGTACATTGTAAAGCACTTTGAAAGGGCCTGCGGTCCTGAAATGCGCTTTAAAACAAACTATTATTATGTATCAGTCCCTAATCAATTTCGTACACTAGTCAAGTTGATAACTTCAACTCTGCAACTATGACCCTAAATCAACCTAATTGAAAACAATTTGCAACCCTAATCCTGTCTTTGACGGAATTGAGTCTATAGTGAAAGTTGCCATAGCAAATGTGGGGTCAATGACGATTTTAAGAAATGGCCACCAAAGAAAAATTGCTAAAGATATTGATTTTTGTGATAAGGATGATGATGTTGATGATGATGATCAAATAATGCTTAAAAATCTAAACGGAAGAGGCACAAGTCTAAAATGTTTAATATACAAAGAGGACTGTGCTCCTCCCCTTTTTCAGTACATAAATTTAATTTCTACTGGTAAGCAATGTGCTACTACAGAAATATTGTGATGATTCTTGTATAATTTGGTTAACGTTATTGTACATGTATTGGCTTACTACATGTGCTTTATTTTAGGATATAACATATTCTGAGTTAACTTACATTCAATATTATTTTTAATAAAGCATTGTAGTCCCAATATATTTTTCATATTTGCATTTTCATGTAGCTTTAGGGAACCACATTTTTTCACCCTTTCCCCCCTATTTCTGTAAGTATTGATCCATTTATTCAATCATTCATTCAAATGAATAAAGCAAAATATTCTTACTACCGTAAATAACGTTGTATAAACCGCCCTCGTGTATTAACCGCACCCCTCTTTTTCGCCCTTAAATTTTTTTATTTTTTTTTTGCCGAGATTTTATTTTTTTGTGTGTAAGATCATTACGGTACTGTAAATTAAAAAATAGTAAGGACCTAGGATAGAACCTTGTGGTACACCATGTAATAGAAGAAAAATTGGAGGAATTATTATTATAAACTACATATTGAGATCTATCAGAAAGATTACTTTCAAACCAAGATGACAGACAAATTTGAGTGTTGTTCTAGTTTCCGAGTGGTGAGTCAACACACCGATTAGGCCTAAAAAAAAAAAATGATGACTTGGCGTAACGGGTCACTGAAAATTAGGGTAGGTAGGGCGATTTTTTTTTTTTTTTTTTTTTTTGTTGCTTATATTTGCATACATGAAATTAGCCATTCATACACATACATACATACAGTGGCGTAGATAGGTCCTCAGACCTTGGGGATGATCTGATGAGAGGGGTAGATCACAATATGTTCAAATAACTCCACGCACACACACACACATATATGGACACACACACTGTGTGAGCAAAGTGAGCAAGAAATTGTTGAAATCTTGATCACCTTGGGACCTGGGGGATGCATACATACACCTGCCCCCCCCCCCCCTGCATACATACATGTACATGTACATACACCCTCATGCACATAAAATGCAAACATACAAACGCATTAATAGGTTTCCAACAGACCCCAGCCTGAGATATCTCAGACACTGTCTTCAACAGGATAAACAGGTGAATATGTAGGTTTAGAAGGGGCTGTTCACGAATATTAGTATTTTCACAATGTATTGACTAACATTTTTATAACTTGTCTAGAGGTTAACATGTTAACATGTTAACATGTATCCAAAATCTTGAAGAATGAGGGTTGAAAAGAGTAGCCAATTACAACTTGTGAAAATATTTACAATTGTGAATGGCTCTGTAATAACAAATAGTTAAAAAATGTCTCCAGTATTTCAGAATCCTTTATTAGAAATAAAGTTGTATTTTTTTCTTTTCCAACAGCATATGAAAATGTATATCTGCAACACATCTGACATTTTTTGTTTCATTTTCTTTTCTATGATGCAAGGTTTATACAAATGGATGAATCTCATGCCTTCTATGTTTTATAGTTATTTATTCAAATAGTTTAACTATATTCTTTATATCAATATGCTAGCGATATCAATATTTACGCAATCGCAATCAGATCAAAAAAAATAAAAAAGCGTAGGGTCGGCGATAAAAATAGGGTCGGGCGGGTTACGCCAAGTCATCAATTTTTTTTTTTAGGCCTTACCGAGCTGGGAGACATTGCCAGGCATTTTTTTTTTTGGTGTACCGTGTATAAACCGCACCCCCGACTTTGACATTTTTCCGGCGGCAAAAAAGTGCGGTTTATACACCGTTATATACGGTAATTAAAGCGGGACTGCACTACTTGTAGCTACTTGCGCCCTCTATATAGCAAACATTGCCTATAAAGCGGTACCCGTTGGTCCCCCCATGGTCCCCTTTTTCTTATTTGATGAGATAACCACCTGTCAGTGACCATGCAGGGAGGTCTAATCCCTCCTGGCCAAACTAGTGCAGATAGGCTTTAATGCTTATGTTTTCTTTTTTCTTTGTAGAAGTGCGGCCAGATCTTTCTCAAGTGTTCCCATCTTTTGCAGTGGTTGAAACAGAAGCCATGGTTACTAGCTGGTTGTCTCCTCTACAAAAATAAGTGAGTCCTTTTTATATTCATCATATGCAAGATAGTCATGTCTATTGATATAGTTTTATGAAATCAGACAACGAACTGTATGTACAATATTCAGTAGATTCCTCCTAGTGTAATTAGTAAAAAGAAGACATTTTACAAATTTGTATTTTTGTCCCCTAAATAGAAATGAGATTAATGCCAAAGTAATGGAAAGATAAACTGCTTTAGAATCTATTAATTATAAGTGCTTCTTTCTTATGTTGTCATTTCGTTAATGTTCTGCTTTTGAACGGAAATTCACTCTAATATTTTAAAGTTGATAGTATTCACTAGCTGTCATGCCTTGCAATGGATTGTCATGACGATGGTGTTACACTGTGTACTTTGAAGTCACAAACATGTAAATGAAAGAAGAGGATTTTTCTTTTGTTCTGTTGAATACTCAAAAAGAGGACGGAAACCTTATCTTCAAATGAAAACAAAGTTGTGACTGAGTGGTTTTGAGCTTTGACCCAAATGATAAACTATGTTTCAAGGTTCCCTCACTGTTTGAATGTTGGTGATTGTTTTGATAGGAAGTCTGTTTCTCTAGTTCAAAGCTCAGGCACATCATATCACATTTGTGTTTGTTTGAGGGGAAGGCAGGGGGCTGCCAATATCTCAAATCGCTGTTTGATTAAGAGTGATTTCAGTTTGTTGATAGTGAATGTATTATGTTTGGAAATGATAAGGGTAATACATATTTCAATGATCTCTTTCATGATTAGGAAAAAAAAAACACCTGATCAGTGATGAAGTAATTATTGGGAATGATGATTTGGCTAATGTGCTATTAGTAACGCAATTGAATCCCATGCTTAGAAAACCCTGTTCATTATCCAGTAATTTAATCACAACTGATTTGAGATGTGCACCTACATTTATGTATCAACTAGTCCCTTGTATTATCCATATTATATCATTTTTTAATCTGTTTCTTCACTAAATATTAATCAGGAATATAGCATAAAGGTAACGACCGGTAGTGATAAACTTGCAGTTCAAGGGTTTTGGGTGCAAAATATCCATTCAATAGTGTTTAAATATTGCCTTCAGAGGTTTAGATGGTAATACTTCAACCTGAATTTGCAAAAAAACAGAAATTTATGCCCAAATGTTCAATATTGAAGTGCATTCGCGATATCTATCCAGGCCAGATCGATATGATAACTTACCAAATATATCACTTAGTAGGCGCCTAGTCGGTTTCCCGGCAAAATTTGTATCATCACGTATTAGTCAAAACATATTCTTTCATATGATTGGTAATAAGAGCTTCCATTTCATATTTGAGAGGGGGGCGTTTCCAAAACTGGTCTATACCTTTACTGGCTTACTTTAAAGAGTGCCAATTACCATCATATATTTTTTTTGAATATTACGTAATTTTATGTTGTAAAAGCATATTAAAAATAGAAGCTCCAAAAAGACATTTTGCATGTTTATATACTCTTTCAATGAACATAAATGTGTCTTGTGAGTATTGAGTAGAACGCTCGCATAAACAGGGCCCACATTGAAGCCTCGTCTGACTTGGGTTCCATGTGTGTCGTCTTATGTTATTCTTTATTGCTTCATACTCCTATAATCTGTAAGCCCATAGAAAGCCTAGTGAAGTGTTTCAAGGTTTATTAGATACTTTCTAGCTGTGAACAATTTTTTTGTCAGGTGATTGGTACATTTTAATAAATTTTGCAGTTGATCTAGCACAAGTCTGCATTATTAGGTACATCTTATCAATAGGGAATCCATTTCTCCACTAAATTTTCATGAAGAATAGCGCTTAAAAGTTAAAATAATCGTGATTTGATAAAAAAAACATTTTCTGCCTAATCAACCATGTTCTTTCTCAGACATCAGGTTTTTCAAAGACATTTAGTAAGGCATTTAAGACATTGTTTCTATTTTTAATCTGAACCACTATGTTGTCTTTGATTTCTCCAAGGGTGCTCTGTTCACAGTTGACCTCTGACCTTATGAGAAGGTTACTTCTTGTCAAGGCTTCACAAAACCCTGTAAGTAGATCCATATACTTTTTTTAATAATTGTTTTTATTTTTGATAAATTGTATTTTTCTTTTTGCTGAAATGTGCAATTTTATTAAATTGCGCCTATTTAAGGAGCTTCCCAAACAACTGTTATCATACCGTGAATGATTATAAAAGGAAATTAATTGTGATGTTCTGAATGGTCTAATCTGCCATCGTTTGGCTCTAATAGATGTTGAAATAAGTGAGCATTATTTCACCTTTCAACCAATTCATCCACGATTCAAGAAAAAAATTCATCCTCTTTTCTCGTATTTGCTTGTATTTGACAGTTTCCAGGTGAAAAGATCAAAACAGATTTCGACTTGCCTTTCGGTGTGCGAATCTTATCCATCTATCTTCATGAGGAAGAGTACAAACTGTTTGCTAAACAGGACAGTGCAATTAACGTGGTGCCGGGAGAAAGTGATGCTATGTCAGAGGAAGCTTCGGCAATGGTTGAAACAAGTCAAAGAAAAGAAGGGTCGGCGTCAAGAGAAAGGCATCCGCAGCAAGCGACACCACCTCCACATCTGCAACAGCTCAAGGAAGATGGAAGTAATAAGTGCAATATAGAGTCTTCTGAGAGTGATGCTGGACAGAGAACGAGTAGTTCTCAAGAAAGCAGTGATGACATAGGCCAATTTACAGAGACGGGTGATGCTGGTACGGACTCTGAAAGACATCACGGTCACCATGGTAATGAGGACGATACGACTAAAGCTGAAGGGTCCTTAACGAGAGGGGAGAGTAGAAGTGAGAGTCCATCAACTGCCACAAGATACAGGGGGAATGGTGATGTAAAGGAGAATGGGAGGCAAGAACATTTATGCGGAGATGCTAAGGTCATAGATTTTAGGCACTTAGAGGCCAAAGGGACGATAGGTATCCACGAATATGGAGAAGGTAGGGAAAACAAAGAGAATATAGATAGGCATAACAAAGTAAATCATGAACATAGCAAACAAGGATCCACCAGTATTGCCTTTAACACCAAAGACGACCAGGTTAATGGTATCATTAATCATCATAAAGACATTATTTGTAGAGAACATCATGATAAGAACTTCAGTTCCCGCAACGGTAGTTCATCTTTTAGTGTAAGTAAGGACATGGGGACAGAGAGTATTCATGGCTCTGGTATCGGAACCGTTGCACCATCACCCAACATCGCTAGTAACAATGATGATGGCTGCCTAAAGACTGCAGAGAAAGACCGTTTTGGTGCAGCAGGAACCTTTAGTAATGCCGTCATTTCAACAGCAGTATCTGAACTGAGTGCAGGTGGTATTGATGGAGTTCTTCTGCCAAAGGTGGAAGTGAACTACGATGGGGGGAATCTTGAAGATGAACCCTTTGAGATCCATATCAACCCCCTGGACAGTGAGTCATCTCCAGAACATTCAGACTCTTCAGGCAATGCAGCAATGCCAAGACAGAGATTGGAGCCGATAGCAGACGACAATGGAAACATTCTGCTCCAGGATGACACTGTACGTTCAGATGGGGCGGACCTTGGTGCGGACGAATCTAGACAGGCAGCTGGACTTGAGAATGGTGCTGATGGTAGGATGTTTAGGAACGTCCAGGAATCTGTTACTCTTAGCCAAAACAACAGCCATAGTAGGGATTCTTTGAGTCAGGAGCTGACACCCGCGATGCAGCAGTTGTCACAAAGAGCCAGCGATGAACAGCAGCCATCCTCTAAGACATCCTTCCCACGTCATTCCTACACTGATCAACACATTCCACAGGGAACTGAAGCAAACCCTGCCAAACATGAAGGAAACATGGACTTTTCTTCAGTCCCAGAATACAGTACTCCCAAGGCTTCAAGGAACCCAAGCAGATCAAGACCCAGTGATGAATCTGCAGGTACATCCAGACAACATGATTGGACACATCACGGAACAAACTCAGCTCTGCACACTGACAACTCTGACCACACCAAGCGATCCATCTCATCCACCAATGACCAAGGACCAGGGTATATGACTTCTCCGGTCCTAGACAAAGACGGTCATGACCTCCATAGAGACCCTGCAGCTTGTGACCAGCCTGAGGATAGTCCGCAGTCCCCTACAGGAAACCTTGTCAGAGCGGATGGCACCAGGAGGAGGGGGTGGACTCGTTCAAGGTCAAGTCTGAGCGTCACTTCACTCACTCCTGGAAAGAAAGGAGTCTCTCAAGGAGGTTTAGAGGAAGAAACAACCAAGGTAAGAATCACTATGATTTCCATGAATTCACAATTTTGAGACAGAAATAATTTAAATTATCAAATACATGCACAGTGTAGACAGATTAGTGAACCTTTTTTGCTATCTATAGTCAAATCTGTTTCGTGAGGCTTCAATGAAAACAGGAAAAACAAGGCCCATGTTTAGATACCCTTTCTAGACAGGTTTTACTTACATATTTCTTATGAGAGGAGACAACAGAGGTGAGCCCTATGTACAAGTGGGTTTTGTAGAGAGGTGGCCACTAAGACCCTCTTGAGATAAAATTGAACTATTTTGATAGCTCTATTTTTATTGATTAGTTGTATCAATACATACATGTAATATACAAATGGACCTGTCTCTATTGCTCATTCTCAATATAAAGGCTACCTGTCTATATTGCCTTTGTCCACCCTTATTAACGTCTTGTAGAAGGAAGAAATGTAAAACCTGTCTTGAAAGATCACCAATCTGCAGTAGCCACTTCCTTTGAGAGGCCTTTATGGACAGGCTTCAACTGTGATAGCCAATTTCTGAGATTTTATTTTTATTATTTAGGCATTGTGCAGAGATTAATAAGGCGTCCAACTGAAAATAAATGGATTTCCTATTTTAATCTAGGAGAATTTATATTTGATCTGTTTTAATGCATGCTGTTTGTGTGACTTTGAAATGTATGTTGTGCATCAGAGAGAGAGAGAGAGAGAGAGGGAAAGACAGACAGACAGAGAGAGAGAGAGAGATCTATAGAGAGAACAAGCAGGTCTTTCCCTATTCAGAAAAAAATCATACCAGAATAAAGCACAATTGTGTACCTGTCAGTTACTCAGTTATCAGTTTTAGATACAGATAAAAAGTGACCAAACACGGTTTATATTTTTCTCATGTACCATAAGAAATAATTTTCTTTTTGTTGAAGAAGAATATCAAATTCATACAGACCAATGTAAAGTTATTATATTATGTAACTGTTATGTATTCCGTAGGTTGAGGGTATGGTGAATGTCTCCCTCTATGTCCAAGCACATTCCGACGTGATGCTGATCTTCCTGGGAGAGAAAGATTGGATCCAAGATAAGAGTAGACTCCTCAGTATGGTGAGTGAAGGATGAATCAGGGCCCTGTTTCATAGAACTTGTTATCAGTAACAAAATCTAAATTTCTGTGACAAATTTGCTCTCAGCCAATCAAATGCCACAATTTCAGTAGCTTATAACAGTTATTGTGATTTGTTATTGATAACAAGTTTTATGAAACAGGGGCCAGGGATATTAGATATGGACACTGTTTTATGTCATTAGTTCTTATAGACCAGGCCTTCTCAACTGGCGGCGCGCGCGCCACTCGTGGCGCTTGCGGTCAGTCAGAGTGGCGCGCGGCTGTTCTAAAAAATTAAAAATTAAAAATTAAAGAAAGAACAACATTAACAAATTATATTTTGAAATAAAAAAACTCAGAAAAATCAAAAAGTCGCAGTCGAAGTTGAGCCCAAAATGTAAGCAAGCCATTTTGTTTGTTTGATTTGCACTTCATTTTGACATTTTCCGTGTTTATTGCACCAAAATAACTACATATAAATTAACTTTCAGTGTAGATTTTAGCCAGGAAGTGTACTAATTAGTTCACATCAATATGAAATTATGATTGATGTTTTATGGATCAAAAAGGTGTTAAAAATGCCACATTTGGGCCACAAAAAAGCCCTAAAATCCACTAGCTTTCGGGGGCTTTGCCCCCTGGACCCCACCCGGTATCGGCTCGGTCGCTACGCTCCCTCGTAACATAGTCACCAAACATACAGGTTGGCACTTCAACCTCAATTCATTCTTGTTTTGGCGCTTCTAATAAACTAGTTGAGAAGGCCTGTTATAGACCCTGTCGAAATTTAATAATGAAATATATGTATTATATATATATCAGCGGGAAGCTTATAACTCATAGATTACAATTTTATTAATAATATGCTAATTTAGTGTCCGTCAGAGTAACAGCTCTCTGAAAAGTTGAAATCTAAAACTTTGAACATTGGAAGTTGTCGACCTATTGAGTTGATGACATTATCTTATGTGGAGAATACATAATCACAATGATTATGCATTAGTTAAGAATGTCTCATCACCTTGGCTATAATAGACGAGCTAATAGGATCCACATGTTATGACATCGCCGTAACTGCCGCAAATTTCACCCCGTAATTTGGAGTGTTGTGGAAAATTAGGTTTCGATGAAAGGGAAATTTGTTTGTATCCTGTATATTTGTATTCTATGTTGATCACCTTTCTATCGATATGAACTTGTATTTTCATTGCATAGGGTCTTTAATTGTGGAGACCTGACTTTCATGGGTGTCCATAAAGTGGTTGTGAGAAAGATGAAGAAAGGTTACCAGTACTGTAATCTCTGGGAATTCCTTGGGAATCTTTTCTCTTTTTAAACGATAATATGCAGTGTGGTATGAGTAGAGTTATAATTGGATATATGTTGAAAATCAACTCTTTTTTTATAACAATACTAAATGTATTTGTCTTAAAATGTCACACTATATTTTGTATGGGGGAAGTGCATTGTTTGACATCTTGATAGTCATAAGCAATTAACCTGCTTTAAGGATCTTGTAAAACTGTTTGATAGCAAGTCCATCATAACACTTAAACTGACAGTTTTTCTTGTATACTGATTGTTGCTTCCAGTGGCAGTCATTTGTCATCAAACTGGCAGAGCTGGAGCTTGAACTTCAGCAAGTCCTGGGCGATAAGATTACAAATCAGGTAGGAATACGAGTTGATAATTGTGTAAAATCAAAGAAGACCTTGCATTAAAGGCACCTTTTAACAATGTTAAATCTGAGACACACGGCCCTACGTGTTATCATTGTCTGTGATATGGTGTAATACTGAAGCCATAAAAAATTGCACTTTAAAATGATCATGAAGTGCCTTAAAAAAGAGTTAAAAAATATTTGAGTGACTGGTTTTACCATACTCATTTTCCCCAATTGACTGTAGTGTTATTAAAAAAGTTAAGAAAACAAAAAATTAAATTTTGATTTCCAATCATAAATATCTTGATAATCAGACAGGCGATTGCAGCATGAGCTAAATCCAGGATATTGTTTCAGAATCTGAGGCAATGTTACAGAGTCACTTTAAAATCGAGATATTCCATTACCAATTTAGTAATGCGAGACTCTACATGGTTTAGTAACTGATGATCTGATGTTTGATCCTTTTCTACCTTTCTTTTGTTCTTTGTTCCCTCTATGTATTTTTTCCTTCAGATTACCCTCTTCTTCTATCCCCTTTCTCTCTCTCTTTCTATACCTCTTTCTCTCTCTCTCTCTCTCTCTCTCTCATTCTTCTCTCTCCTCCCTCCCCCTCTCTCTCTCTCTCTCTCTCTATATTGAACCTATTTCTTCTTCCCACATCTCTTTCTCTCTCCCACATCTCTTTCTCTCTCCTACCTCCCTCTCTCTCTCTCTATAATTGAACCTATTTCTTCTTCCCACATCTCTTTCTCTCTCTTTCTCTCCCTCTCCCCTCTCTCTCTCTCTCTCTCTCTTGCTCCCTCTATCTGTCTCTTTCATTTTGTCGTACAGAATAGTAAGGTGGCTGTTCATTTTCTATGACAATAGGAACTGTCTGTATATTATTTCAAAAGAGAAGAGTGAGCAGTGTTTCACAGAATATTTGTCTTATATGTTTAATAGTCTTGCAATTGTAACATGATCATCAAAAGTTTTGTTTCATCATATTTTTCTGCAGTCTTACCATCTATATTTACTTTTCCTTTTCCTTAGGAACAAGATCAGCTTTACAACTTTCTCCAGTTCAGTCCTTATGAGAAGTCAGTGAAAAGTAAGCCTCTGTTTTTCATACCACCATGAATACTCATAGCTATCCCACTACCAAGGAGGAAAGTGGTATAGCGCCATCTCTTGGCCAAACTGGAAGTTGCTTTCTAAAAGAAAAGGAAGTTGAGCAATAATTGTTTAATATTTATACTCTTAACATGCACTTGACATATAACTACATGTGTCTCCATTTATTTATCACTTTCTTCTTGGTTCCATGTATTTGTACGGCTGTGAAGATTAAATTTATGACTATTTAAAAGAATGAGATATTTCTGGAAATGAAAAAGTGTAAATTGTTTGCAAATCCAGGAAGAGTAAAACAACATATATATTATTCGAAGTATTCTGTCAAAGTAAATGACACTTTCCATTTCTGTCTTTCTGCAATATGACTTAACTTAAACAGTGGTGATATATTTGAAAAATTTTTAATTTACATTTATGTCCCTCTCTCCAGCTAATACAACTGGTGTCATGACAACGCAGAATAGAGAGTTTGTGAACGTCGTGGATGTCATGCATGAAACGTTCATCTCCAAAGAGCATGTCAGCCATCTTGTGATGAGGTACGTGTAATGTAATCTCTCTCTCTCTCTCTTCATACCTCTTTCTTATTCCCAAACCTCTCTCTTTCTCTCTAACAAAAGCAATGGCAATGGACCATTGATGCAATTCAATTTCATCCATGTTCTCTCAGTGTTTCTCATTAAACTGTCCCTCAAATCTGTTTGTTGGGAAGAATGCTGTATGGGGCCAAAGAATATCTTCTACCCCACTTGTAAAGTAAATATTGTTTTATTTTTTTTATTTTTTGTTTCACTTTCAGTAATAGAAATCTGCTTCATGATTTGCATGTATGGTACATATTAATGAAACAAAATTGTTCTTTTCTTCTTGCAAGACTTCCCGGTCTTAGATTTTTTTTTATTTTTTTAGAATGGTTTAGTTCAAGTCCAAAGGATAATTAACCAAGGACATGGCAACAGCAACAACACAACAGCAATAGTGTGCACGAAGATAGAGGCCATACTTGTGCTTTTCATTTTGCTGGACTTAAAATATATTCCATTGCATCGTATTTGAACTTATGTTTTTTTGTTTTTTGTTTTTTATTGCAGAGGTCAGCACAGCACAGTGATAGGGAGTCAAAATGATGCCTACCAGACTTACTTTCAGCCACTGAAGGCCCAATCCAACACTACCACATCGGCATCGTCATTGTCATCATCATCATCATCGCCTTCATCTGCGTCGTCTTCTCCTGTCATGCAGGCAACAACTGCCATGGCAACAAGACAGGGTAAGCTAGAGGTCCAAGCGGAGAAGATGCTTTTGAAAGATCACGGCATCAGGTTTATTTAGCATCTCGTTGTCATGACCACCACCACCACCATCATCATCATCATCATCATCATCATCATCTTCATCTTCATATCTAGGAATGCATGCAACGCCTGCCATAGCAATTGTTACAGATTTGATATGAAAATTACTTTGTGGTATTTGTGATGTAAATGAATTAAATTCATGTATTTTATTGTATGAGAAATCTGAATATATGCAGCTCGATTTAATCATATGCAATAGTGTTGTATTGTTAATTTATTGGTAGATATTCAAGAGGAATTGTATGTAATGATGTTTGATATGAATGATTATATTAAATTGCATTTTTATTGGAAACATGGCATTAATGCAAGAAAGACAATTTCATGGAACCTGTTGATGTTCCAAAACACAAATAATATACTCTAGTGCACTTGTGCCAATGTATTATCTTCCTTCTTTAAAGTGAACATATTCCATAGTTACAGCATAGCTGCCTATGTCTTGTTTCGTAAGCAAGTATTGTGGATATATATGTGATAGTATCATACTGAAGACTTAAGAAAATGTGGATGTATCGTGTTTCAATTTCCTCTCTTACCGATTTACTGTTTTCTATTTCACGATTGCCTGATGTTTCATGGATGTAAAGTTTTACGCGAAAGATAAACCATCAAACTTTCCAACAACAATTGTGGTTTTTCCAACAATTTTTTTGAAAGGGAAAGCAAAATATCCTCTCGCAATGCTCTAGAAAAGAAATAGACAAAAAAAATTGAATGTACCCTTTCCAAATGATAATGTAGCTTTATAGTATACTCAAGAATTTGTAATAACTTTATTGATCCTGTCAAGTTGTTATGCAGATATATATCAGAATTCAGAAACTCACGGCGTATATTCTCCAGTACATTGTTCAAATTGAGCATTATGTTAAGGTAGATGTACATGTATGCACGTTCTATAATCTAGTTACTATGTATTTCACCTTACTCTTACATGTCGACTACTTGACGTCATAACATTCTGAAGAAGAAAAAAAAAATTGCATGCATGAGTTCATGTATATTTGGTAACAAAGTGCAAATATGTTCTGAGAAAAAATTGGAAAATTGATGTGAACTAAAACTGATTTTAACATGTGATATATACTAATAAAAATAGATGTGTGCTTGATTCTATATGATGTTGATATGTCATATATTCATTCTAAAAGCTTCCACAACTAAACATTGCCAAATGCATTTATACTTAACTGTCTGTGATAGTCATATACATTTGCACATAAACATGATGAACATGATACAACTGTTTTTACCAAATCTAAATCTGCATTTGTCTGTTTTCAAAGTGGAAAAGTGGCAGGTATTATTATCATTTAATGAATAGAACATGCCAAAATTCCATAGGTGCTGAGTTACCGTAGACAGAATTGTAATGTCTGGTATGCATATTTTTTTCTTCTTCAGAGCAACAATCGTCAATACAAAAGATTGAACAGGATTAGAATATATGTTCTAAACTTATATTCTAAGGAGAGATTTATTCCTTTGTTATCCCTTTTTTTTTTAATTCTTCTTCAATAGGCCACCATTGATGCAAAATTTGGTACATGTTATGTATTCGTTCACATGGTTTTCTACACAAAAGGTGTGAACTAAACTTTTCAGATTTTGCAACTAAAAGATGTATGATAACTGTTACAGATACCAATAACAGGTGAATTTGTGTAAACAGAAATATTCCTCTTGTAAATTGTAATGCTAATTTTGTGCTAAATAGGCAGGAAAGCGGACCTAGTTGTCCTAAAGATCAACCGATTCAACTACTACCTGTGACACACCTTATTGTTTTCCAACCTTGTACAGAAAAGACATTCCATGCATGCAACTAACAATGGTACAAGCCCTGAATGTATTTAACCTGAGAATGTAATTAACATGAGAAAGTAGATTCCATGTTTATTTCATACCAGAGACGTTTTAATTAACCTCAATAGAACATTCCAAAGCAACAGGTGTTGTGCAATATACTACTTGTATCTCCTGGTTTTAATAGGTCAATGCATCCGTGATTCACCTTTACAAGTTGTTTTTTCTCTTTGAACAAATCACAAAAATGTGAACTATGTTTTAAAGGTATATGTATAATAACAGTCACAAATATACTGTATCTATCTCAAATGTATAAGACAGTTGATGACTTTTGTGATTACTTTCTTTTATCTTTTAAAACAAAAATGGAGACTGCAATGTAAAGGTAGTTGAATAGAACTGACACGTATACATAGTATCTTCTAACCTAGTTCATAGCATACCGGTAGTTAGTCCACCTTTTCAATTTCTGTGTTCATATTTAACAAGAGTGGAGTCTTTGATAATGGTTTTTATATTGTAACTAACACTGCCTTTCTCTTCCCTTTAACCCCAATTTTGTGCATATTATATCTGTAACGTAGATGGCATTTTGAAATTATATTTTTAAAATACTAACCCAGATTATCATTTCGGACAAGGTTTTCCAAATTTGTATTCAGTCTAGTAATTCCTAGAATAAAAGGAAGTAGGATCCCTGCCTAAAGAACATATGTGACATCAACATATACCATTTATTTGTTTAAAAATCTTGTTTTTTAAGAAATTGCAGTTTTTGTCACTCCATCCTGTACATAACTCACATACTGAATTATTTTGATATATGAACATCTATGCTTTGATATGTATACTTTGATAATACTTAAACTATGAAACCAAAAATTAGTTATTTTCAGACTTTTTGCCTTATTTCAATATGTGCATAGTTAATGTGTTGTAAAAACTCGGCTGCTGCAATAGCCAAAGGTGTACATTGCATGTATAGTTCATTTAGGAAAGTTTTAATGTAACTGCTTTGTGCAATTTACTATTTCCACCTCTGAAATATGCAGGTTACCATTGTCCACAATTCAAGAAGATGGATATTATTGTTGGTGTAGAATCTTGTTTGAATCGATACAAATCGTCACTGTTTTCACGAAGTGACGGTAGTGAAAAAAAATTGCATTCACTTTGCGTTACGATTTTCCTCACTACCGTCACTTCGTGAAAATAGGGACGAAATGAATAAAAAGAGCAACCTACTAGTATTTGGCATTGTGGATTGTTTAATAAGATTAAAGCCCCACTGTACTACTTTTAGCTACTTGCTCCCTCTATATAGAAGACAATGCCTAATCGGTGACCATTGGTCCCCCCTGATCCTCTTTTTCTTATGTTAATTGAGAGCTGAATTGATGAGATAGCCACCTGTCAGTGACCAAACTGGGTGGTCTAATCCCCCCTGGCCAAACTAGTACAGACGGCCTTTAAAGAACCCTACATTCTTAGTAATTAAGATCATTCCATCTTTTTGGAGCAAGAAGGGTGTTCACACTATGAATATGATGGACAAAGAAAGTGGACAAAATATACAGTTCCTCAGGTAGACAAAGGATCATCCCTTCACTGCTATGATGTAAAAAGTGAATATGCATGTGACACCTGTTCAACACATTTTTACGTAATAGACGGTGAAGGGATGTTCCTTTGTCTAACTGAGGAAGTGTATATTTTGTCGGCTTTCTTTGTCAGTCATGTTCATAGTGTCACCCCTGTACTTTAATACAAAGTTAATGCCCTTCTGGCTCCAAACAGACAATTTGCTCTGACAGAGAAATCTGTATTTTGTTGGCCGATTGGTAGGCTCCATGCATGGAACTTGAAACTATTTTATCATCAAATTGTCTTAAAGGGGCTGTTTGTTAAGAAGACAGAATTAAAATAAATTGTCATATTTAGATGTTTATGTTTAATCCCAATATGATTCTGTAATGCAGTTGAATGCTACTTTTAAAACACCCAACAGTACTCTCTAAAAAAAAATTGAGTGATCACGGACGTCACTCCTGTGGAGAGTGAAAATGTAGTGAAAATAGAGTGAACATTCACTCTATTCTTATTAGAGAGCACTCTAAAATCAATCGATTTTCACTCCTAAACCAGTGATCACGGACGTCACTCCCAAGAAAGTGAAAATAGAGTGAAAATTCACTTTTTTTTTTAAAGAGAGTAGATGGCCTGACATTTGCTCCGGCAACAACTACTCCAGGCTTCATTTCGTCAAAAGGTATACTGGTAGGGTTAGGTTTTAGGGTAGCATTTGGGTGTTAGGTTAGCTATAGGATTCGGGTTATAGGGTTCAGTATTTTTTGTGCGTCTCTGGTTGAAGTTTGAGAATTCTAGTAGTGTTTGGATATTGACCACAGAGCAAATATCGCTGGAGCACGTGTCAGACATACACCTGAATGGTAAAATGAAACTTTGTTGATATTTTAGTCAGTGCCTTTTGAACTGGTTTTTATGGAAAGCTGTGTTTTCTTATGCATGATTTTTAGCCCCACATTTTCAATTCACATGCAGTCCCACATAGCTCATGATATATAAATCATATGCCTTTTTATGTTGGATTTCTGTAGTTTATTACTATGTTACACACAAACCAAATCTAAAATGGCCTTTTAAGTAAAACTGAAGAGAATTTCGCTGCTGAGAGCCAGAAGGATGTCATATATACTCTTCGTTTAACTTTTTTGTTTTTGCAAAGAGTAGATGCCCTTCTGTCTCTCAACAGACAAAAAAAAAAGCACCATTTAAAGACTTTGTAAGCAATATGGAGATATTTTTCACTAAAATTTCAGTATGTGGTTTAACTTCTAAAATTATTTGATAAGTAAAAAGCACAAGATTGCATATGAGATATTTGGCCTGTTTGGATTCAGTGCATTGTAGGGTGTATACATAGTAGAAGAAAAGATAGAAATGTGGTATTACTATTAGTAGCAGGCTTTTTGACCTTCTTTCAAAAGCTGAAACAGTTTATTGCCAATAGACTGCATGATTGAGAACACTCATGCAGTGTAAGTAGTAGTAGTAGTAGTAGTAGTACATGTAGTAGTAGTAAACTCGTAATAGAAGTATTTGTAGCGGTTATAGTATTTTTAGTGGTTGTAGTATTTATAGCAGTTGTTATAGTGGCAATATTTGTTATCAGCCTACATAATTGTAGTAGCAGAAGTATTTTAAAGCTAGGGGAAAACAGAAATGGAACCTTGGTTTTGAAAGAGACCTAAAAGTGATGTAACATTTATCTCAAGTAAATACATATTCATTGTGTGTAATATCCATACTTTGCATCAAAGAACAAATTGGTCTGCAAAAAAGAAATATTCATGTATATTTTGTGTACCATAAAAAAAACACCTGCAAATCATGTAATGTTTATGGTCAGCAACAAGTTTAATTTCATGACTCATGAGACAGTGTCCCAACTGATTACATTTCTGAACGTATTATACTGTTGAGAGGGAAAAAGGCGCTGAATCTGAGGTATTTAACCGACATACCGGTAATATATATATAGACCTGTATTTGGACAGGAATTGTGGGTTTATGTAATATCACTCCAGTTAGAACAAAAAGCATTAAGTTGGAGTAGAAATATACCCTGTATTGTATAGACAATATTATATCAACAACTACATGAAGACAGTAATGAATAGGTGATTATTTATTTTCTGGTAAACTGTGTAATAATATATATAAATATAGTTACTCAATCATATTTCTATGTGGTAAATTGTTGTCAAGTTGTCAAATGTATTGCTTTTATTAAAAAACGTCTATTGTCATGCTCGCCAATCCGATCCGTTTGCACTTGAATTTATTTTTAGAAATGTTGATACAACTTGAGAGATAGGAAAAAAAACTGCCCCCAAGGGAGTGCAAAGTGTGCAAATCTTGCTTAATCAAGTACATCTTTAAACTTTCATATCCATTATTATATTATCCTCGAACAATTACTTATCTCTTTCTCTCATTTTTCTTTCATTAAATGCAACTTCATGTTGCAAAAAAACTTCTCCTTTAAAGCCTCTTTAAAGCGTTGGGAGCCCCAAAAATTTGATGGCGAAATTTCACCTAAATTGTATCATAATATGAAAGAGGATGTCATTCACATTTCTGCAAGAATTTTCAAAACAGAAATGTGTTTCAAGTCGAATATTGATGAAAGAATACAAAATTTAGGTTTTCTGAGTACATGGAAACCTAAATTATGTATTCTGTTATCAATACTTGTCTTCAAACACACTTTGGGGGAGGGGATATTTGCAGAAGTGTGTCTTTGATGACATCCTCTTTCACATTATGATACAAATTAAGTGAAATTTTGCAATCAAAGTTTTTGTCGAATTTTGGTCTCCCAACACTTATTTGATATTGCCTTCTGAACCATCTGTGTTCCTCGATAAATAAGTCCACTGAATGCATTCAAATGAGCTATTCTGGAATATATTCATATTTGTATGAATATTGCATTTGTTGCATCTCAAAGGATTGTCCAATGATGGTTGAATAGACTGGTTTACTAACATCTTCAAATTTTATGCATACTTTTTAAACAAAAGTTGTTCTTGACAACCTGAAAGCTTGCCAGAGCCTTTCCCGCCATAGCAATGCGTAATGTATGCAGACTGGATTCAAAGTATTGTAGTTCACTCATTAATGACAGGTTGATGGAATAACTCATCACTAGGTCCCCAGGAAAGAAACATCCATAAATTTGAATATGTTAGTAAACCGGTCTAGACTCTATTGTCAGTTGGGATTTAAAGGTAAAGACCAGTAATGGTCATGCGATTGCATTGTGAAAGAAACGTTGTGGAATCGATCAGAAAAGGTTGATCATCTAGCATCTAGCATCTGCAAGGTTCTGGAATCATCAAAATGATAAGAAATTTGGCCCATTCTTCGTAAAGTTACAAGCACTATACACAGAAAGATGTATATGGGACTACCCTATATCTCTCACACGACCATGAGAGAAACAAATTTACCAAATATATGAATTAGTAGGCGGTTTCCCGGCAAATTTTGTATCATCATGTATTAGTCAAAACATATTCTTTCACATGATTGGTAATGAGAGCTTCCATTTCATTTTTTGAAATTGGGGCGTTTCCAATACTGGTCTTTACCTTTAAGAAAGGGTCTCTAATTGAAATACAGACCTGCTATGCATACTTCTTGAACAAAAGTTGTTCTTGAGATGCAAAACCTTCCCAAAGCATTCAATGGGCCATTTTCGTAATGTAACCAAATTTAATGCATAGGTCTTTGTGAAGTGCCTCAATACAAATTATTTCATCCACCTGATAAGTCAGAATGCAAACTGCATATATTAAGTGTTGCTAGGTAGGTCAAGCCATAATGTTTGTCCTATACCTGGCAACAACTAATGTATGCAGTTCGAATTCTGTCTATTGAAATACTATTATTCTTATCAGGTGAATGAAATAATTGTATTGAGGCACTTCACAAAGACCTAGGAGGCATTAAATTTGTTTACATTACGAAAATGGCCTATTGCCAGACGTAGCCACAACAAATATGCAAATGAATTCTACCATTTATATAATATGTGAATTTAATATTCAGTAAGTATGGGTTCTGAACAAAATCATGCATGAATTGAACGCATGAGAAAATTGGTCTGTCGTTTTGCTGCTTATGAAGATTTCTGGCATAGCAAGTAACAACAACTGTTACTTTGGGAAATCAATAATTAATTTGCAGGTGAGTGAAATATTTGGTGATATATCAGACATCCTGGCACAAACGTCTCCCCTCGTTGTTGGGCATTTTCCTTGTACTGGGGCGGCTCAAGGGCGTGGGTCGGATCCAGGGGGCCCGGGGGCCATTGGGGTCGATCTGGTGGAAGAGGCCAACTCCAAATTTGTAAACTAGTTTTATCGGGCCGTAAAGTCTTCGAAATTATTCCTTTCATAATGAATATAATCATGAAATAACTATCATTATTATTTTCCAGGGAATACAACTTTCCATCTGGATGATATGGTCGAGATTGCAAAGGTGTTTAATTCTTTATTTGTTAAAGTTAGTTAATAATTGTAATTGATATATTCATGTTTCACTGTAGGTGAGTTCATGGATGTAAGGTCCGTATTGGGGTATTACCATCAAAATCGAGATCCAAGGCTACAAGGAAACACACTCTTATCAATTGATACAAAACCATATTTAATACGGAGAGTTTGGCCATATTAAGTCGGTTTCACTGGAGCATATCACACTCGCCCCGAGTAACATTCGTCATACTAGCTGCTCATTGAACCAAAGTTGGCAAGACGGCAACGTGTTTACGAAGACATTAGCGCCATCTAGTGTTTAATTTATTGATAAAAAAAAGCAGAAGAGAAGTAGTATAGATCATTTGGTGTATGACTGTATAGATATAGGTCTTTTTTTCTCAAGAAATTATATGAAAGGCATGATAAGCAGTGAGTCCCTGTGAAGTGTGGCAAGTAACGTTTTATGCTCGGTGCAGCCATACATGTAAGATGCACTCAAAATTCAAAACGTTGCCTGTTAGAATGGAATCTTTTGAAGATAAACATGTTACCTATTTTCACAAGAAGCAATTTTCGTAAGGTAACCCAAATGTAATGCATACGTCTTTATAAAGTGCCTCGATACGAATTATTTACAAATGTTACAAATAATGTTATCTCAATAATCAGAATGCGAATTGCATACATTACTTTGCTGCTAGGTAGGACAAATATTATGGCCTAATTGCCCTACCTAACAAAACGCACTGTATGCAATTCGCATTCTGACTATTGTAATACATTTATTCTTAACAGGTGAATGGAATCATTCGTATCCAGGCACTTTACAAAGACGTATGCATTAAATTTGGTTACATTACGAAAATGACCTTTTATGTCGAAACATCATTTAGCAGCCCTTCTGCTCTGCGCTCTCCCGTAAACTTCGCGCCTCTCCCGCGTGAACTTCGCGCCTATTCATTGCGTTACCATGGCATCTTACGTAACCATGGCATCTTAATGACATAACAGAAAGAAACCACTTGATCATAAACTCCCAGGGATCAAATTATTTGAGCCCAAAACATACTTTATCTAACCGTGGAATGTGGGTCATGAACACCCTGATTGTGGGTGTTATTTCAGAGCGGCTAAATTGCTCAGATCCCAGATAGACCGTCGCCACGAGGTCGCTTCTACTCGTAAAGCTGTTGACGAATTAATTATCGAGCTTGTATTATCGAGCTTGTAAATACGCTCCGCGCCCCGTCAAATCGCTATTGTGTTTCTCCGTAAGCAAATAAAGCTGACTTTGCTGTCAAAGGGCGAGTAAAAAAAAAAACTCTTTTCTTTGATTTTTATCTTTTGTCGTTCGTAATTACTGTTCAACAAAGTGTTTGACGAGTAGAACGGGGTTTGTTGAGGATAATGCGAAGAAAACCTTCAAGACCTCTTTTATAAGTAAAGGTGCACACAAGTAATATGTTAGTTTTTTCTTTTCTTTTTCTAATTCAAACGAAGAATATCTCGGTACAAACCCTTGCCATGGCATAAAAAGAAAATTCTCAAAATAATTTGGCAGGTAGTGACAATTATCGGGGATGGGTGAAGGGCAGGCAAAATATGATTTGTTTTGGTTTAATATTTATTTTTAATACAAAGATGATGATGATTATTAATTTTATCATCATTATTAATGCGAGCGAGGTGGGCGCCTGTGGTAGCTAGGTAGAAAAAATGAGAGGGAGAAATTAAAACTGCTGTACATGAAACGAAATCACCAAGCATCATGGCTTTCATAGGGACCACGTGGGAGACTAGAGAGAGAGAGAGAGTTAGAGAATATTACGTAATGATATAGGGTTGAATCATCGTAGTGGGTCCATGGTTTAATAGATTGGAAGAGTTCAATGATGTGTGAAAAAATTGGTGAAGAGAACCCAGAAGTATTATACCGAAAGAAAAACATCCAATTTTAGCATCTCAAAAACAGGGGCAAATGCCTTCGAGGGGTGGTTGTGTCATTGCTTTTCACTTGCAACAATTGCAATTTTTTGTATCCAGGTCATTGTTCGGTTTATATATAGCCGTTTGGTCTACAGCTAGTTGGTCTAATAATTATGTAATCATAAATTATAATGAGCATCAAGTGATTCCTTGTGGATGGTAGACGAAATGGGCATTAGACTAACTGGGAATTAGACCAAAATGAATGAAAGACCAAATGATATTGAGAAGAAGTGGTTATGAGACCATGACTGTGGATACTAGACGGGCTGGGTAGAAGACGAACTGGTTGTAGATCAAACGGTAATTCACTATTCCAACATCAGTGGTAACAATGACTGTCGTTTAAAATTTTAAAAAACAAGAAGAAGAGGAGGAAGAAAGAGAGGAAGAAGAAGAGGAGAAAGGAGAGGAAGAAGAAGAGGAAGGAGAGGAAGAAGAAGAGGAGGAAGGAGAGGAAGAAGAAGAGGAGGAAGAAGGAGAGGAAGAAGAAGAGGAGAAAGTAGAGGAAGAAGAAGAGGAGGAAGAAGGAGAGGAAGAAGAAGAGGAGGAAGGAGAGGAAGAAGAAGAGGAGGAAGGAGAGGAAGAAGAAGAGGAGGAAGGAGAGGAAGAAGAAGAGGAGGAAGGAGAGGAAGAAGAAGAGGAGGAAGGAGAGGAAGAAGAAGAGGAGGAAGGAGAGGAAGAAGAAGAAGAAGAGGAGGAAGGAGAAGAAGAAGAAGAAGAAGAAGAAGAAGAAGAAGAAAAAGAAAAGTCGTTGTGGGATACTTAATACATGAGTTGGAATTAACTTTGTAATTCCACCTCGAAATAGTGGAATCCATTCTACAATAAAACCACACTTTTTTGAGCGGATTTAACTAAAATTTGGGAGTGGATTCAACTCCAACAAACGGGAAGTGATCCCTACCGTGACCTCGCAATAGGGGATTCCAAATCCTCTGCAGATAAAATATTTAAAAAACCGTCAGAATGTGTTCATTTGTTACAATAATACTTTTTTAAACACGAAAATAATATCCCGTTTTAATATACCCGGCAATATTACTTTGAGATACTTTTTTCCTGGTTTTTGTTTTAAATCATGTTTTATTTATTTTTCATGATTGACAATTGACAGAAAACTAAGAAATCACGACCAATTAAACAGAAAATAGATAAATAAATTTTAAAAAATAGACAAAACAATACAAAACATGCCCTATCGTAAGAGATAAACACAGCAATTAATAGACTGATATAAAAAACCAGGCATCGCCGTTCGTTTCTTTAGAATTCATCCATGGAATGGTAGCCTACTGTTTACCATTGTTCAATGTAGCACGTTTCATACCGGGTTTCATATTACCTTGTTAATTTCGTATAAATTACTATCGTGGGAAATAAGCTACTGCAAAGAACAGATTCCTTACAATTTAAATGCCCCATATTATTATAGCCTAAATTTGCACTAGAAGAAAACGAAAGACCATGTTTTCAGGATTTCAAGAGGTAAATAAAAATTGAATGAATTTGACTTTCGTATAATTTTAATGGATTTATAGAATAGAAACGAAATGTTATTTTTTAATAGAGAAATTTGTTTAAATTTAGAATATTGTCTTCATGTTGTTTTTTCCCTCACATGTCTTCTTTTCTTGACGAGACATACTGCACTCGAAATATTCTGAATATTCTGAGTTTCTCCAAACGATCTCTTTAAATAGACCGCTTCACAAACTGTTTAAACAAAATTTGTTCTTGACTACATGAAAGCTTGCCCGAGGTATGCCCTACATAGATACACGTAAATAATGCAGGCTGGATTCCCAAAAATTGTAGTTCATTC